>JAZKJV010000801.1:292240-338366 GCA_037367405.1 Ottelia alismoides
TATTACATGCTCATTATACTACCTTGCGTGGGATATTTGAGAAACTTCATAGCTTCATGCCCCTGACTGCTACACCAGAGCAATTGAAGACATACTGGAATGCTACAATGGTTGGAATCTTCCTGGCTTCTCTTGACTCCTAGTATAAAGCTGCCTCCTCTCAGATACTTGCTGACGCTACCATTCCTCCTATGGAGGAGTCCTTCCGGAGATTGAGCCGGGTCAATATCTCAACTTCTGCTCCAGTACCGAATTCCTCTGCTCGTGGAAGAGGCGGTCCCTCTCAGTACTGTGGACGAGGATCACGTGGTAGAGGTGATCGTGGTCGCAGACCACCTTGTACCTATTGTCATAGATCTGGTCATTCAGAAGATACATGCTACTGCAAACATGGTTTTCCAGCATCTGCATGCATAGCAGAGCAGACTCAGCATTATGCAGCTCCACCTACATCAGATCAGTGATATGATGATCTTGTGTCTCGACTCAAAGACCTCATGCCCCCAAGAGGTGCCCCTTCACCTGCTCCAGAGATCAGTTCGGACATTGCTGCGAATGCATGAGCTAGTACTTCACTTAGTGCTCATGCCTCTACTTCCTTTCATGCTTCAGATATTTCAGAATGGGATCATAAACTCTAGTGTCACACATCATTTGTGTGGAAATAGAGATCAGCTTACATCCTACAAACAGGTTTCTGCTGGGAGGATTGTGGTCATAGCAGATGAGACTCATTCCCCAATCATAGGACATGGGCAGATCACCTTAACGACCTCTATGCAGTTGCACAATGTGTTGCATGCTCCTGAATTCTTGATAAATTTATTGTCTCTTAGTCAAATTACAAGAGATTTAAATAGAGCAATATTTGATCCATCCTCGCTTGTTTTTCAGGACATTCTTAAGGGACAGGTGATTGGTTGTGGTCGTGAGCAGGATGGGCTCTATCGACTGGTTCAAACACTGTATGCTAGCCTATCTTCCCATTCCACTGGATCGATCTTTCCTTTTCTTTGGCATCTGCGCTTCGACTATCTCCCGGTTCAGAAACTACGTCAAGTCCTTCCTCAGATTTCTCCTCGTTCCTTGTTCAATTGTGAGGCGTGTTAGTTAGGGAAGCATTATCGGTCTATCTTCCCTAGGAGTCAGAGTCAGAGTAGTAACTTCCTTTTTGAGTTTTCCATGTCGACATTTGGGGTCCGAGTCGTGTTTTCGATCATCAGGGACACATGTTCAATTTAGTTGTTGTGGATGATTTTATTCGTCTGTCATGGGTTTTCTTGTTGAATAAATCAGAAGCAGGAAATGTGATTATAATTTTCATTAAAGAAGTGCATAATGTTTTTTTAGCCTCCGTTAAGATTATAAGGATTGACAATGCATTGGAATTCTATACTCATGTGCTCTCTCATTTCTTATCCTCTCATGGTATTCTCCATCAAACGTCATGTGCTTATATGCATAGTTTTAAAAAGCACCGCCTCGAGGCGCTGAGGCGTACGCCTCGAGGTGAGGCGAGCCTAAAGCGCCTCGAGGTGTGCGCCTTGAGACCTATTGTTGATGCGTGCGCCTCAGCTCTTCGTGAGGCGCTCGAGGTGAGGCGGAAGCGTAAGCCTCAAGCATGAAGCTTTTTTTTAGCTTTTTGTTATGTGCTTTGCACATGACCCTATTTTTTCCCCTAAGCATTATTTTTTTAATGTTTGTGTTTTTTGTTTCCATGTTAAACCTTGCATATTTCTATATGTAGCTCGATGCAAAGAGAAGAGATAGCTTGAAACAAACAAAATTCTGTGATCTTGCATATATCATGTTCAATTTATCATGCGCCTGCACATACTAGTTCTATTGCACACATATTTGAGTTTGAATTATAATAATTATTTTGTATTAGTTGCAAATTTGAATATTGTTGTCTCCATGGTAAGCATCTTTCTCACCAAATCTTTAGCATATACCATATTGAGAGCCATGGCTTACTTTCCAAATATATGGGTCCATCTAGTGTAGCTTGGAAAATTTCGTTATCTATATCTGCGACATACATTACATTAGCCACAAAGTGCCGGTATTTCAACATTTTTGGCATTAAATATAAAGTTGTGAATCTTAGAATAGTTATTATAAGATCGTTAGTTGCAAATTTTAGAATTATCGCTTATGTATTGTATCTCTTAATAGTGTAAAGATATTTTTGAATGTGTTTTTGAATGCTTTTCTAATGTATTTTTGCTGTAATTTTATTTTTTTTTTCCAAAAATTGAGGCTTACGCCTCAATCGCCTCGAGATTTATGCCTTACCTCAATTTCAGAGAAAACGTCTCGGACCGCCTCGTGCTTTTTTAAACCTTGCTTATACGTCTCAACAAAATGGTGTTGCAAAAGGAAAACACCATCACCTTCTAAATGTCACCCGCACCCTTCTGATACAAAATTGTGCACCACATTCTTTCTGGGTGATACGGTTCTCATGACTTGTTATCTCATTAACCGTATGCCATCCTTGGTGCTGAGGAGAAGTTTCCGTTTTCACTTGTTTTCCCGGACAAGGATCTGTTTTCTCTTAGCCCTTGTGTTTTTGGATTTGTTGTCTTTGTTCACAAGTTGTCTCCAGGGAGTGACAAGCTTTCTTCTAGGGCAGTCAAATGTGTCTTCGTAAGGTACTCCGAACCCAAAAGGGTTATTGTTGCTATGATCTGCTACACGAAGAATATTATGTCAGTGCCGATGTCACATTCTTTGAGTTCATCATGTATTTCTCTCCTACAGGTGACAGGTTACAACTTCAGACTCGGATAACGAGGTCTACATTCCACCACCACCACCCATACGCCAACCACCACCATCATCATCTCCACTTCCACTACATCCATCACAACCATCTGAACCACCTCTTCTGCTTGTTTGGTTCCACCACTACCACATCATTACAGTCGAAGACTTGTTCCTGCTCATGCTCATGGTCCGTCATCAAGCATGTCCCGGGTTTGTTCTAAAAACATTGATAATATTGATAGAACTAATATTATTTCTCAGCAGGAAGTACCTCAGGAGGATGGTGACTAGGTTGGAGGTAGGAATAATGATCTTGATTTACCTATTGCTATTAGGAAACATAAGCGTTTGTGTACCTCATATCCGATTGCTTCTCATGTCACCTTTGAGTGTGTGACGGGTGATTTCAGGAGGTTCATTATTGCTCTATCCACCGTGGTCATACCACATACTTACCAGGAGGCCTTGACTGATAGCAGGTGGCGTCTTGTTATGGAGGAGGAGATGGCAGCTCTTCAGTCTAGAGGTACATGGAGTCTGGTATCGGCCCCCACTGGAGCGTCTGTCTTGAATTGCAAATGAGGCCAATGCATAAGGAACTTGTTTGAGATTGAAGATTTACTTGCGAAAAGATAGTTTATCAGAAAGAGTTGGGGAACAGTTGGGTGAACTCTAGCAACCTTGTGAGTTTCTGATAATCAAATTTTGGAGCATGATTTCGTACCAGTAAAGAGGTGTTTCAACCAATAACAACAGTTTAGGCGATCAGGTTGTCTCGAAGTGATGTTATTTTTTGTTCTGATCATTTCTATGTAGAAAATGTAACTCTGCCATGCCAAGACTCTCCTCAAGTCATGGCTACCTCCTTTAGAGATCTATCCAAAAAAATGTATAAATTAAAATTTTAAAAAATTACATCCGCCACGACTCAAAGAGGGCGTTGGAGTGCCCCAAAACATTTTCAACAAAAAATATCCCTCCTTAAAAATGGCATCGTTTCTAGCCAACCACAATGCCCAAACGATTGCATAAGCTTTAGATCTCCCTTCCTCAGAGCTCGTTCAACCTCCACCAATTGAGCTCCAAAAAGGTGACTTGTCCGCCCAGTTTAACCCCGGGCAATCTCCCTTTTGCCACACTTCAACTGAATCGGGGCACACACAGATGATCTATGTCTTCCAAAGTTGATCCGCAACGCACGCAACCAGCCTCAGCACAAGGAAAAAGTCTGGTTCTCCTAGTTTCCGTCAAAACAAGTCATGGCTCTTATAATGCTGGCATTTTTCCTTTACCTTAGTTGATGTGAGGCGAGCATCTTTGTGTGTTTCCTTCTTTATTACCTTGAAAAATAACCCTCTTCCTCTGAATTGACCACATAAACATCTTCATCTCCAATAGTTTCCACTAGTGTTCACTAAATCGACCGCACGGGCCGCAAATGCGGCCACCTATGCCCCACAGCATGCTGACCGCACTGATTACATGAATCAGTGCAATAAGCGCCCTCTCCGCATATGCGGTCCGCATATGCCCCGCATATGCCTCGTATATCCCGTATATGCCCCGCATATTGCTCCAACAACTCCAACTTTTCAATCTTCTCATTCAGGTCCTTAATTCCGTAACTCTGCCTCTTCCTTCATTCAATGGTAAGAATATGACATGCATTTCTATACAATTGCAATGTATTATAACATTATGTATATGCAATGTTTATGTTTTTCTCATGTATTGATTTCACGAGTATATGCAATGTATCGTCAAATATTTCTTATATATGTCGATTGAGGTTTTGCTCATGTAGTGCATGCATGTATATTGAAGTTTTGTTATTATGAATCATATAATGTGTGAAGTTTTTATGGTAAATGTTTTTTTGTGATTAAGTATGAGGCAATTAAAAGCATATTCACACACCCATTTAACATCAATCGTTTTTCTTAGATCTTCTTTAGCTCTACTTAAATACATAAATTCATCGGTAATGTTATTCATAGATATTTATTTATTTTTAAATTAAAAATTAGAAAACCGTGTAGAACCGCATATACCCCGCATATGCCCCCACATACCGCTTAATCAATATTCGGTGACCAGTCCGAACGCATACGCATAACGCTTTCCTGAACCTTGGTTTCCACAATTTACAAACTAGCATTCAATCCTTCCTCGTTTTTGCATCCTCTGGAATGCAACGTTTCATCATCACCTTGTAGGCTTTCAACACTGTGAGCTCCTCACCTTAGTTCTACTAGTTATGCGCATCTATCAAACCCTCCAATTCTAGCTTTGTAAGCATCTAAATAAAATGTGAAGTGTGTTGCTCCGATAAATGAATAGAGGAAACGAACGCCCGTGCAGCACACCTTGCATCCGAAGGGGACTAGCAGCTCGCAGGTGACGCATACACGTCCACAACCATAGCAAACAATAGGAGATTGCTGGGATAGAAGAAGTTGTTTATTCCATGAACCCTAGGCTCTATTTCTCTTATATAGGAGAGTAGAATATGGGTAAATTACATAAGACATACATAAGCAATGGGAATTAAGAAATAGTACGAGAAAAAGGAAATAAATAACGTAACATAAATATATCTCTACACTCCCCCTCATGATGGAGCATAGATGTCGATCATGCTCAGCTTGGACGAGCACTTCTGAAAAGGTCCTATAAGTAAGGCCTTGGTGAAGATATCTGCAGTCTGGTCCCCTAAGCTGACATGAGATCTGGAAATAAAATCCTTCTGAATCATGCCACATATAAGTGGCAATCAATCTCGATGTGCTTGGTACGTTCATGAAGTGATGGATTATTTGCAATAATTATAGCAGCCTGATTGTCACATTTCAGTACCATAGGAAGGGGAACCTCTATATGTAGATGTAAGAACAACTCGAGCCCACATCATTTCTATGCTAACCTGGGCCACAGCCCTATACTCAGACTCAACACTATATCTGGCCACAATATTTTGTTTCTTGCTCCTCCATGAGACAATCTCTAACATATACAACAAATCCAGTGGTGGACTCCTATCCTTTGGACACCCTGCATAATCTGCATCAACGATGCTGAGATGGTGACCTCCTTGCCTTTTCTAAACAGTAGAGAGATGATTTAAGACACATGTGTATCATTTGTATAGCATCCATATGGACTTGACACGATTGCTCCATGAACTGGCTTACCCGACTAAGAATGAAATATCAGGTCCGGTAATGGTAACATAAAGAAGCTTTCCTACCAGCTCTTTGTATCTCCTCCTGTCAACCTCACCGGTATCAACATCGTATAGTTTCATGCTTGGATTCATGTGTGTGGTGGTAGGTCGACATCGAAGCATTCTCGTGTCACTTAGCAAATCAGTGACCTATTTCCTCTGAGTCATTATAAGCCCTTGTCGATTTCTGGCAAACTCCAGTCCCATAAAGTATCTAAGAGCTCCAAGATCCTTGGTGATAAATTCACGACCCAGAAATTCTTTCGCCCTCTCGATTCCTTATATGTCATCTCCTGTAATAAGAATATCATCAACATACACCATAATAGCAACAGTACCTCTGGAGGTTCTCTGTATAAAAAGAGAATGATCTGCATTCGATCGCTTGAACCCCTGCTTCTTAAACAAATTTGAGAGCTTTTGGAACCAAGCTCTTCTTAAGGCCATAGATTGCCTTATGATGTCTACACACATGTGCACACTCCCCCTCAGTAGTACACCCCAGTGGTTGCTACATGTAGACTTCCTCCTAGAGATTCCCCTATAAAAATGCATTCTTGACATCAAGTTGAAATAGCGGCCAATCTTTATTTACAGCAACTGATAACAAAATCCGTAGGGTAGAATGACGAGCAACTGGTAAGAATGTATCGAGATAACCCACAAGAATGTATCAAGATAATCCACCCCATATGCCTGATTAAAGCCACGAGTAATAAGGCGAGCCTTATACCGATTAATGTTGTCGTCCGCATTCTGCTTCACTGTGAACATGTACCTAATACTCTGGACATTGGGGCCCAATTTCCAAGTGACTGTTCACTTAGGGGTCACCATAGTTTTGCCGCGTTTTCTTCACATTTTTTTATCTTTTTCCAATTTGTTCTATTTCCAATTTGTTTTATTTATTTTGTTTGACTGAGCCCTTGGCTTTAGGAGTTACTTGATGATAGTATTAGGTCCAAACTCCTAATTATATTTGCTTGTGCTTATAGTGACGTTTGGATATAGTCAAATATCAAATTGCTTCTCACTTAGTCTCGGAACCCTCGCATTGCAAGAGTTCTCCATACAACGTCTGCAAGACCCATTCTTGTGGGCACCGAGGAGACTCTAAGATCGAACCCTTCGATTCTATTCTAAGTCATTAGCATTGGTTCTTCACGATAATAGCAATTTCTGAACTTAGGGCGATTTCATAGGCTTGCATTAGCATGTGGATAGGTTTCAATTCTTCTGAGCATCTTTGCTTGTAGAGTGTTGGAGGCAAGATGAGCATTTATGCTTTAGCACACATCATCGTGTTGCCGCTTGCATTGCTTTTCCGCCTTCCTACCTCTAAATTTGCCAACATAGGAGCTAAGTAAAATTGACTCCTCGTTATGCTCGTGCATTCTTACTAAAAATCCAAAAAGTGATGTCGAATAAAATTAGGACTGCTAATATTACTTGACCCTAAAATCAACCAAAAAGAAAAATCCTGTCTTGGGGCGAGTAATCTCCTCATTGTCTTCTCTTTTGCTTACTCGTGTACACAATAAGTTAGTGCCCAAATCCCATCTAAAATAACCTAAGTGTTTGTACATTTTTTTGGACTTCTCACCTAACTCTAAAATAGATAAGATAAAAAGAATGTTCTTTCACGGTCTCTAGCGAGTTGAGTAGGTGAGTTGATGGTTTATATTGTGTAAGTTTGCTTGTGATTGCTTATGTGCATCCTAGATCGCTTCTACACATTAGCGCTTTTTCTCGCTACTCTTGACATGACCATCATATTTTCCTGATCATTTTCTCTTGTTTCGAAGATGGCCGATTGGAGTTATTTTTATCCGAACTTGCGGATCCCTCGTACACTCCAGCCGGTACACCTCCCTTTTTCCAGGGGGACTTTACTCCGGATTTTTGTACATATCCAACGGACCCATTACTTCTGGACTCAGACTTTGACCTTTAGCCATCATTTCCACCACCATCACCTTAATATTTCGACAAGCCGCTCTTCCTTGAGTATCTTGATCTGAAATGTGATTTTTTTTCCACACCCACCACCTGCACTCGACACACCTGATCCTGTAGTTTTGGAGTCTCCTTTCATGATGTCCACACTTGAGACCTTGAACCAGATGATGGATCATATGAACTTGAGGATAAATGATCCACTTATCATAAATAAGATCCAGTATGATGCTTCATTCTTTGAGGATATAGATTCATTTGAGGATTATCATGAGAGATTACAATCATACAAAATACAAAAAAATATGAAAAGTTTAAAAATCCAAAAATATTTCGGGAGACCTTTGGTTGATTCAAATTGTGAGGAGAGTGCTCATCTGCTAGATCTTTTGACCACATAATCATTCACATCTTGTCCCACCATTGACCCCTAGGATGCCATTGTACAGACTGCTCTTTGCATTCCTTTTGTACATACTAATTCTGATTTCCTCCCTTCTATGGAGGAAGTCCAAAAAATAAAAAATTTATTGACTGAAACTGAAGTGGTGGCCTCCATTCATGAGATCATCCATGCCCCTCTTCAGTAGGCCATGACCGATTTGTCTGCTCCTCTTCTCAAGAAGAGAAAGCGGAGGAGTAGATCTGAGCATGGCCTCAAATTTCAGCGAAATTCGTTCGAATTTCTGTCGAATATCGATATCCAGTCGAAACCGAAATTCGATCGAAATGACCGAAATGACCGAAATATGGGGGTCCTAGTACAAAAAATGACCGAAATGACCGAAATTTCGGTCGAAATTCCACCGAAATTCCATCGAAATTCTGTTTTGGTCGATACCGAAATGGTGACCGAAACCGACATTTAAGGCCTTGGATCTGAGCACTACATTCTGACCATGGCCATTGCTCACACCATCACACACCGTCCTATTCCTAGGACAAAGAACATAGCTATATCATTCATTAAGTGCACCATCTCCAACTTCACTTGTGATCACACTCTCCGTGAGCCTCCCATGATATTGAGAGGCGATTCTCTCTATTGATCGTCCCGCAAAAGATGATCCAGATAGATCATCTTTGCCGTAATTTCATTTCATGAAATCTACTTATTATTCTCGAAAACAAAGTATGGTGAAGAAAACAACTGCTCTCGCAATTGGGCATGCCAAAGTCATAGTTAAAGCTGATAGGTAGGCAACCAACTTTGGTGGGGGAGGGTACAGGGGGACGCCCACCGAAAGTCAAGTAGAGATGTTGAACTCTCTTCTCTAATTTTCTCCTCTTGGAAATAGGAATAGAAAACAACATGAAGAGGCTTAGCCCTCTTTTTATATCCTATAGGTGAATGTCCACCGTGGCTATATTGGTAAGTCTTATCTCCAGTAAAATGTCCACCGTGGCTATATTAAGAACATGAAGAAGCTCGATGGGTTGGCCTTTGAAAAATATGGAATTCTCTCTCTTAATAATTACCCACGATTATCTTGCATCGATTAGCAAGTCATCCTTCCATGATCCAATTCATCAGTTAAAAATAAATGTAAATTCAATTTATATTTATTTAATGACGATTACGAATCTAAACCGTGTTAACATTGATTTGTTAGTCTCGATGAATTTCATCGATTGCCATCATGTTAATAAAACACGATAAGATTTAAAAATATTAAGAGCTGACTTATCTATAGTCGTTCGACTCCGGAAGAATGGAGAGTCTCACATCGTGATTTGAGAATTTGAGGATCAATTCAGTTGTTACTTACCCTCTCTTCAAAGCAAATCCGTTGAGCCGCTCAACAACAAAATGTCTCTGTTCCCGCGTCCGTCTGTCAACTATTATAATAAATAGCACTTTCCCAGCCTAAGGCTGAGCTATCTCTTTCCCGCTGGCGAGCCCTTACGGACAGAACACCCGTAACAGTCATTAAGCAGTCTGGTACATGCCAGTCGAAATGCCGGAGGAGTCTGGAATTCACCCGAGAACTGCCACCAAGTAGGGAGAATGAGAGGAGCGTGCCCTCGGAGTCACAGGTCAACAACCCTCAGTCAACATCTATGATAATTGGAGATACTACTTTTCGAAAGCATATAATTGATATAACCATCGAACAATCAATTGAGAAATATATAGATAAACTCTTTAAGGAGACAACCAAATATGTAGTAGAACTTTGAGTTATTTAAGATTTTCTAGTATGTAAGATGCTTGAGCATTGATAATACTCGAGGTCGATGCGATCATAATATATTGTAAACCGTGATGCTTCCAATACGAGAATAACGAAACCAAATGGATTTTAGTGACTCTACTTAGAGATGAAATGATTGAGACTTATTTGGATGAAATCTCAGTACATATAACCATATTATCGATCTAAAGAGTTGGAAGTTGATATGAAGTTGGTCAAAGTCAATTAGAGAAATCCGATACCTCAACATGTTTTGAATCATGATATTATATGTAATTTTAATATCACTTCAGTATATATGGTCTATATACCAAGTATTTGTGAATGCAGCACAAACATCCTAGTTGGATTTGGAATTGTATATATGGGAAATTAATAATTAAGGTAAATAGAATTATGCCTTCGTATTATTATTATTCAATTAATCAATGAGAATTGATGAATATGATTTATATAATTGACATTTAATTAGTGCGATTATGATTTATTTTTTTGGACTTATGTGTATGATTTACCCCAGTATCTAAAGAATGGACTCTTATCTCCAGGTTCAATAAGTAAAAACATATGTGATTCCTTAAGAGACCATTAAAAACCATTCATGATTGATGAAGTGGATTGGGACGAGGTCATGTCTTTCCACAAGGTGGATCGACAGTCGCTGAGGTGACCTCAGACGAAATCCCAAATCAATCAGCAATTAACCCACAATAATAAACCAAGCAATTAAATCTCAAAAATGTGGAGTTAAAATTTATTATAACTCTACATGCAAATGTGTATAGGTGTAAGCACAAGTAGAGGTCGAACACTGGGAGCAAACGGTTGGGGGCAAAAAATAAATGCACAGAATGATCCAATTCTCTTCTTGCCCAAGTTATTGTTTTTGTGGGTTTTTGATTAAATATATTTTTTATTTTGATTTTTGTTTTTATATTTTTAAATTTGATTTTTAATTAACTGATTTTGTATTTTCTTTTTATATTTTGTATTTTTCTATTTTCTTTTCCTTTTAATAAAGATATAATATATAATAAGGAATATATATACACTAGAGATAAGAGAGAGGTAAAAATAGGGAAAAATACTCAAAATACAGCAAATAAAATATTTTTGTTAATTTTATATTTTTCTAATGTTTTTGTGATTTTTCTCGATTTTTCCTGATTTTTTTGGTATTTTTAAAGGCAAAAATACTAGAAAACAGTGAACTAAGTTGCTGGCTAACATTCAAATGAGGATGAAAAATATCAAACAGTGTCCAAAATTCCTCAAATAAATTTTAAAATTAAGATAATGAAAAAAGGAAAATTTAGCAACTGAATTTATATTTTTAGGATTTTTCTGGAATTTTTAATGTTTTTATAAAGGTTTTTTGGGTTTTACAATTTTTAGGAGTTTCCTTTTGTATTTTTTAGTGATTTTTGGTCTGGAGCTAAAAAACATATAAACACACAAAATATTTTTTTTTTGAATTTTTCAAAACAGTTATATAATTTTTATGTATTTTCTAATATAAACAGTGCTGAAAATGCGTATTTTCGATTTTTTATAAATAATAAAATGCAATAAATATGCAAAATAAAAATATTACGTGAAACTACAATGCAACAGGAACTTATGATATTTTTTGAAGGTTTTTAGAGTTTTATAGATGCATGAAATAAATAGAGGAAACAAAAAGTAATTCCAACCATGGCATGGGCATTGTTGCAATAAAAATAAATAACAGGGGCTCAGTTGCAATTTTGCCTTGATAAAACAATCTTTATTTAAACATTAGAGACTATTTTACAATACACAAAAATGCCAAGGCACGCATGCAAAATTACAACCCTCACGTGGGACTGCACGTGAGGCTGGGAAGGAACAAAATGATAATACCAAAACATACAGGAAGTCCTACGCAAAATTCCCAATTATTTAACACTTTACATGTTATTTACAAAATTATATAATAAATACAAAAAATAGTGGGGTGATATATGAAATATACCCCAACATAGGCGCGATCGGACGGCTCTGGTGTAATCTGGGGCTTCTCCCCAGATCGGATGGTTGTTGCTGTCTTCCAAGAACATGGAAGAACAGTGAGGTTCCCCTGCTTTGATCGTTGGTTCCTCCTCGTCCAGACAGGATTTGCGATGGCAACGGGCTCTACGCGTCCGAGGTGGTGTACCGGAGCTGCTGGTGTGCACAGGAATGTCCAGGACCCCACGTATAGGCCTGGCGAGCTCGGAGAAGAAGGAGGTCCTGAGAACCTTCAAGTCAAGATGATTTGAGCCCAGGAGGGCTCCTTTGAGCGTGTGACCTGCACAGAGAGAGTGAGTGGCTCGAGGGGTTTCTCCTCGACCTAAAATGAAGCTGTGAGCATGAAGGATGAGGTGGGCGACGAGGTCTCCAGCGAGGCGGTAGAGCGCGGCCTCGATTATCAGAACTAGGAAGGTTCTTGTTGGTTAAAGGTTTCTGGGAGGTGGAGAACGTGATGGGAAAGGAAATGTAAGTGAAAGCGGTGGTCGGAAAACAAGTGTAGGGCGGTGAAACATGACCGGAGTTCGAGAGCTCCAGCGAGCTAATCTAACCTATTATAACTAATTAATCGACTAAAATACGAAATAAAGTGGTCTGTTAATAGATTTGTATGCCCGATGCACCATGATATTTCCATCTCTCCAAACCCAGTGGTCTTGTCTCCCAAGGATCCACCAATTTGTTGATAGCATCATGAAGTTCCAGGATTTCCTTCATGCATTGATAAGAGAAGTTGGAGTGGAAAGTGGGTGTCCAAGTTCTATCCTTCCAACACTAACACCAGTGCATCACAGTTCGAAGATCATGCAAACAAGTGTGGGAAACATGATGCTAATGTCCCTCCATCAGTCCAAAAAAAAAAGCAGCTATCCCCTATGACCGTACAATAGAACCGAGGAAATTGAGGCATTGAGGTGTAGATGCCCTTCCAGAAGGTGGAGGTGAAAAAAAATCGGCGATGTACAGGAGATGATTCTCCGTGAATGCTTATTAATTCTGCGGTTGCGTTTGCAGCAGAAGTCCTCACTATCTACCCCAGATCCTAGCAATCCCTTTCAGCAACAGGGCCTTATTTATAGTCTTCAAGAGATAGACTCTAACACCAAGACCACCCTCCTTAAGAAGCTTGATTGTATCCCAATCAAACCAAGAGGATGTGTTTTCGATTGATTTTGTGCCAATCAACCAAGAGGGGGAGGGGGCGACATGGACTTTCATGGCACTTTATCATAAACATGATGAGTTTGTGCCTTGTTTTTTTTGGGGTGGGGGGGGGGTGTTAATAGCTGCTTGTATTCCCGATTGTGACATTGGTTGAGGAGCTTCAGGGGCACGACCACTCGATCTAGAGGGCGAGGATGGAGTCGTTGGTCATGAGATTTGCCATTTAGCTTGCCACAAGTGCCTTGATTTTTAGAGAGGAAAGACATTATGTGGAGATGCACATGCATGATCCTTGCTTCAATCTTGGTTGGATTACTTGTAGCTTTTTTTATATAATGAATGGAGTTCGCAAGTGAATATCTACCAATGGAAAATACCTATCACATTCCTAAAAATTAAACAACTCCCAGGTTCTCGTGGCATCTTCTCCTTGAAACTTAATTTTTCCTTGTTGAGATTCCACCATTTAGCCATTTTTTCTAATTTCAATAACAATTCATCCAAAACAAGGAGATTGTGTTGGGTATAAACTTTCGCTTGGGTTTTAATATGGCCCATATTCCATAGTTGGGAACCTTTTTGCAAAGTTGAAAGGGAATTTCTGTTATTGTAGATATACAACTCGGTTCGACAAGGTTGTCCTTGAGAAGATTGTTGAGTGTGTTGCTGAGCTTCCTGATCCGGAGGTATGTTCATTTTTTCCACTCTTTCTACATTCCACCCTCTCTACACTTGTACCATGGATGAACTTCGTTGTTTACTTAAAATCTACTTTTTTAAGATTTATTAGGTTAGGCTTACCGTTTGACTATTTAAACTTTATTTTGTTTGGAATCACAGCTTGAATCCGATGTCAAAGAAGCATTTGATGTGGCATATGACAATATATATGCATTTCATCTTGCTCAGAAATCTCCTGAAAATATTGTTGAGAATATGAAAGTGAGATGCATGTTTGCAATATTTCCATAGATGTGTAGAAGTTGGCATTTCCCCTTATATGGACTGTAATCTGCAATTAACAGGGTGTCAGATGCAAAAGGGTTGCAAGATCTATTGGCGCTGTTGGTCTTTATGTCCCTGGAGGTACTGCAGTATTACCCTCAACTGCATTAATGCTTGCTGTGGTAGGTTAACTATAAATGATATCATTTTCTCACATTATGCCCTTTCTCGCATTCATGGTGATTAATTCATTCTTTCTACCAGCCTGCACAAATTGCTGGGTGTAAAACTATCGTTCTTGCAACGCCCCCTAGTCGTGATGGTAGCATTTGCAAGGTAGATCCCATTAAAATGGCAGGTGACTAGCATTTTTCGAATAGTTCATGTTAATAATTCTCCCCCGACCCCACCCTTCAGGAAGTTTTATATTGTGCTAAGAAGGCTGGGGTAACTCACATTTTAAAAGCTGGAGGTGCTCAGGTTTGAAAGTTTTCTCATCTTTTGCCTTTTTACTCTGTTGCCAATAACTCTGATTTTACAATGTTAATTTGATATTAAACTTCTTCTGTAGGCTATCTCAGCCATGGCATGGGGCACAATGTCCTGCCCAAAGGTACTGGCCTTGCCTGTTTTTGCCCCACCTTTCCCCCTTATTAGTATATTGCCACCCATTGTTGAGTTAATGCTTGATGATGTTCACAAGTTGTATGGTTTCAGAGTTAGTCATATCTGATATTTTGATGTCAACAAAGAATAGTTTTTTATGTAACTGCAAACTAAGATGCATTTCAATGTTTTCTTCTATATTGGAATCCTGTATGCAAATTTCTATGAGAAAAAAATATACTTTACATCTTCCGACTGCTTTATAACCCTTGTAGATCTGTATTATTTTTTCCCATTAATCCCAAAGTGATTTTTCTGCCTTTGGCAGGTTGAAAAAATACTTGGACCTGGAAATCAGTATGTCACGGCTGCAAAAATGATTCTCCAGGTATGCCATTTTTCTAAATATATATTTAGTATTTATCTATTGGTTTCTGCATGTTTCTCATATGTGTTCATATTTGTTCACTGTTTCTTGATGCTTTCGTATACAGTGTGCATCAGATAATGACTAGTCCGGTTACATATTTACTTTTTAAATATCTTATGAAATCAGGCTTTTCTTGGTAGTGGTTATTTGTTTTTCCTTCTCATTACAGAATAGTGAGGCAATGGTCTCTATTGACATGCCAGCAGGCCCATCAGAAGTCCTGGTAATAGCTGACAAATATGCAAGCCCAGTGCATATTGCGGCTGATTTGCTGTCTCAGGTGATTGCCCATTATTCTTATTTGGTTTTTTTTAGATAACATTATTCTTATGTCTGCAGTTTAACCTTGAAGTGTTTCAGCATATCAGATGTGTACCTTTTGGCGTTTGTTGGATGGCCTTTAGTGAATACTAACTCGTCATAACACTGACGGGACATACTGTTATTGAACATGCGTTTAATTATGACTTTCTGGAATATTAGATTAGCTGTTGAAACGGCTTAGGCTGCATGCACTTGTTTAATTCCCTCATCAGTTGGTTCTCTTAAATCCGTCCCTGCCATTTTTCTCAGGCAGAACATGGTCCTGATAGTCAAGTAGTTCTCGTTATCGCTGGGGATGATGTTGATCTTTGTGCCATTGAAGAAGAAATCAGCAAACAGTGTGCAGCACTTCCAAGAGGTGAATTTGCTCTAAAAGCTTTAAGCCATAGCTTCACCGTGCTTGCAAGGGATATGGTAGAGGTTAGTTTCTCTGGTCCGCCATATATTATTTCCTCTAATTTGCAATTTCTTGGGTAAACATCCCCGTTGGTTGTTGTTGATCACTCATTCAAATATGGAATTTCGGTCATCCTGATGTTATGGGCCCTTGTTTCGTTTTTTATTTTCTTTATAAACAACGGATATTCCATAAAGAATTATTCCATAATGATTTATCCCCTTGCGGGCTTCCAGTTCTCCAGGGCTAGTTTGATACTTTGTTATTGATACTTCGTTAATTATGTAAAATTGCTTCGATATTTTTTTGCGTCTGTCGCACAAAATTATAAATGAGAATTTTTCTTGTTCTGTATTTTTATTCCTTTCTCAATTTTCTTCAGGCAATAACCTTTTCAAATATGTATGCTCCGGAACATCTGATTATAAATGTAAAGGATGCCGAGAAATGGGAAGCTTTTGTAGAGAATGCAGGTATCTTTGATTGCCTCCTTTTCTTGGATTTGCGCAGAGCTTGTGTTCATTCCTTATAAATCACCTGCCTATCCTCCTCCCACGAGTTACTACGTATTAGTGAATTAGATTGATGCCAACATAATGGGATATTTTTAGGTTCCGTATTTCTTGGACCGTGGACCCCTGAGAGTGTTGGAGACTATGCCAGTGGCACAAATCATGTCCTCCCCACGTATGGGTATGCTAGGATGTATGGAGGCGTGTCGCTTGACTCCTTCCAGAAGTACATTACTGTGCAGTCCCTCACGGAAGAAGGGTTGAGTAAGCTTGGACCATATGTTTCCAAGATGGCTGAAATCGAAGGATTGGATGCTCACAAGAGGGCTGTTACCCTCAGACTGAAGGACATTGAGGCTCACCGTGTGCAGAGATGTGAAGCCGATGCATCCTGACAAGAAGGCTCTGATGGGGATCCAGTAAGTAATATAGAATGATGCTCCACAGCCTCCAAAATACCAAGTAATCATCGAGATAAGGACATTATTGACGTTGGAACTTTGGATGGTAGGAATTCATGTTTTGTATCATTTAATTGTTATAAGCGGATGCTATTTTCGTAATGCAGTAGAGAAGCCATCGAAACCATAGCAACTGCTGATCTTCGCGCTGGATGTTGGCGAAATGGATAAAATTCGTTTTCTATGAGGTTCTCTCTTGAATAATCATTTCTTATTGCCTAACTTGTCCATAATTCTGTTAAATCTGTGGTTTGGTGTTAAATATATTTGGCAGCGAATCAAGAAGGTAATCGTTTTTTTATTTTTGAAACAAGAGGGGGAAACACACACAGGTGCAACCCCATCTATATGCAAGATTTGTGTTGTCTTTGCCCTACAGTATGTATGCTGAACATCTTTAGATTAATTATAGGCTATACAGACATCATATGCAGGGCAGACTGCACAAAGCTCACTTCTAGAGTGCAATTCAATCTGCCACAGTCGCACGGGCCTACTTGGCCGCATACGTTTCTTGTTGTTGTAGGATGATTATCTACTATCATAGAACACTGTTATACCCAACGATCTGTCTTCTAATATGAACCCAGCTGTATTGATTTTTTCTAAAAACATCAGAGTGTGACAGTCACTTGATTAGTCTGGTTAATAATTTAGTTAGTCAGGTTGAGATAAACGTTCAGAATTAATTAAATGAATGGTTTTTTGTTCTGTACTTTTTCTGATATATTTCAAACTAAGAAAATATACAAAATGGGTTAATCCAGCCTCGGGATTATAGTATAAAATTGAGTTAGAGAGTTGGGCGAAGGTTGCGATGGGACCTGAGAAACGCAAAAACTCCAGCCCAACCTTAAATCCCCATTAGACAAACCATATCAACGACAAAAACCAAAGTCTTCGGGGTCGGACTAGAGCTGCCTGAGGATCATCTTCTATTCTTTTTAGACCAGATTTCCCGCATAGCAATGGCAACAATCGAATGCAGTTGCTTACGAACTGCGGTATTAGGGTAAGCTATGATCCAAGTCAAGGTATCCTGGAGTGGCAAAGACGTCGGTGAAGGCAAGCACATGGCGGAGCAGGCACCCAACCAAACATCAAAAGAGAAGGGATTAGCCCATTTTGGACTTGAAAGTTTTAGCATTTTGTTAGGATGAACATGGGAAAAATCATGGATAGTTTAAGCCATGATTTCAAGATGACATGGCTACAATGGATATGTCTTGTCATCGTGTTGCACAACTGATTGTTTCATACTTCTCCATCACGATGATCGGATGATTAGTAGAACGCAATGATTGTTGACTCTAAATAACCTAGGCCATTACATTTCAACCCATCCGTTCCAAACTCCGTTCAAGACCCAACGCTTTGTTTGTTATGCAGGATTAGAGAAAGGAATGAAATCGCTGTTCTTTTATTGTTTTATATGTGTTGGAGTATAGAAATGTACGAATAACGATTACAATAAAAATCCAATTTCTTTTACAAGGGGATAATCAATCTTATGCACCTTTATCCATCTTATGATGGAAGCGATCTGATAGATATGGATGTAGACAAATCCCTTTATGTTTTAAATGAGTACGGATAATAACCAAAATATTTTATTAATTAGTCTTTTGCAAATAAATTCACAAGCATATTAAAACATATATAAAGATATCGATATATATATATATGTCATCGGTATTAATACAAATGGTATATCTATATTCATTTTAAAATGGATATGTCAACAAACGTATACAATGTATAAGGTACGGGATCGGATATAAATGTCTCCATATCCTTTTATATATTACTCCATCTGGGCTCAGGACCTTCAATGCCATTCTCTCACTTTGCAAGCATCTTCCATTTACTATATATTAAGCGGGGGTACTCGACCCCTGGCCCACTAATTTGTCCAGCAAAAATTCCATTTATCTCCTAGCTTCCATTTATGTCCCAACGAGCCTTCTACGAGAGCATCAACTTGCAGCGAGGTCATCTCTTTAGTGTCGCCACTTCATTGTTATCTTTTCTCTGCTTGAGTTGTCTCTGTAAGTATGGCTACAACACACCACCATCTCTATATTCATCACGATGAGGATGATGTCACCGTTTCCTAAAATTACCTCCAATCGTACTAGATGCATGTCCAGCGTGCCACGACGATGCCAACACCACACCACCCTATTGATGAGGAGGTCAATACGAAGATGATCGAGGCTAGCTCCATAAGAGAACTCATGTTGCGTTCATGTTTAAGTGTGCTCCTCTCCATTTGGAGAACCTTGTGCTTGAAGCTCTCCAAGATAACCTGGACTTATAGACCTTGGATCGATACTTCATCTCTATCAACATCCCAAACGAGGGTAGCAAGTGAGATGGCGGTGGCATCGATATAGAGTCTAGAGGTAGGCCTTGGGGATGGAGTCTTGGACAAGTACAACGAGTGAATGGATGGGTAGAGGTGGGTTGGGACGAGGATGACAGAGCTGGGCTGAGGCATGGCGTGACAGAAGCGAGGTCAGAATGCATTGCGCGGTGTAGGTGGGTTCACAACAGCGAACCAGCGAGGATTTCATGAAGGTGACTGGGATCTTCGCCTAAGTGGTGGGAGCTCAATTGCAGGTGGTTGTGAGCAGGGGGATGACAAGGATGGTGTCTACGAGCTTTGCCCAAAATGGTGGTGGCGATCCTTCAGCAGAGGGATTGAACCAGCAGACGAGTCTCATTTTTTGAAGATTACAAGGTATATATAGTATAGTATCGAAGTTCTTCTCCCAAGTGCCACAATCTCTGCAAAGAGAGAAAACATAACTTATCATGATCTAGCATTTGTAAAGGAACTGCATATTTCCAGTTTTATTGAGAAAGTTGAACTTACACAACATTGATTTTAGTTTAGATGTCTAGGAAGCCTTAACCTATTATGAAGGATATGCATGAGAGCTTCATTCTATCACCGTTGAAGTGCACATGATGTAATAAACACACAGGTCAACATGTAGTTAAATGTGGGCTAACAACAAGATTCGTTTGGATTGGAATTATTTTTATGTTATCGCAAAAAGGTTTTTGTACGCACCTTATATGCTATTTGGGAACACCCTATTCCTTCTTGCATACATTCCAATCCAATGGAGCATCTCAACGTGATATCTACATTGGCATTTACTGACTATTACTACTATCACATCACTGGAAATATAGGTATCACTTCACTACCAAAAAATATACACATTTGTCTATGTATATCTAATTTATTACATAATATAAACATACCCATGGATTTTAGTACAGGAAATACAATAGTAGCTGATTCTTATAATCTCAAATATAAATACCAATTAGTTAGTTTCCTATTGATTTAACTGTTTGTATGATAGAAGTTTAACGTCTAAAATATCGTGATTGTTATAGTATTCATTACTATAAATTATCGATCATATCTATATATATCCATGGAGAATATATCCTAAACCTATCAATATGTTAAATTCTTCCCGCTAAAAATTCCATGCATGCATACTATGATATACATCTAATATTTGTAATCATTGCAAATTTTCTGAATAATTTACTTAGTAGTGCAATTTTAACATTCAAAGTAGCGCTTTCTTAAGAGTATAAATATAAAATTTACCAAATAATCCCTTCAACATTGCATTTTCATCAACTTCCTTCTCACCTAAACGATAATACCTACTACTATACCACTCATTGCCTTTTATAGGGTTATTGTTTTTGTTTCCCATCATGAGAAAACTGTTTCACTTGACCTAACTCTGAAATTTTAATAATAACTTCTATAGAAACAAGACAAACATATTTGATCGATAGCATTAAGAAAACTTAGTTTATAACTAACTTAACAAGTCATTTTTTTGCAAATGTGCCGTTTTTTTATTTATCATTAAAAATTGGGTAAATTACAAAAAAAATCTAACTATACTTGCTTCTCAATTACGTGCCTCATTTTCAAATGTAATAAAGAGGGGCTGATATTATGTTGTTGTCTTAAATACATGCCTCATAAGCTTCAACGACTCTTACATGACTATTGTAAACCCTTAAGTTGAATGTTCACGTACATATTTGCTACATATGAAAAATGAGGTTATTAAATGGGAATTTAGGTATAGTTGGGGCCAACTTTTGTAATTTACCCTAAAAAACACCACCTAAATAAATTTTAGGGGTTTTATTAGTTGTATCCCTCTAAGATATTACAATATCAGTTATACCCCTCTTTTTTTGAATATCAGTTGTGCTCCTACCTTCTTGCAAAATTCACAATTCTACCCTTCTGTTAAGATAAAGTAAGGACATACCTGATATTATGAAAAGACAGAACTGTGAATTTTGCAATAATGTAGGGGTACATCTGGTATTCTAAAAAGTGAAAGAACTGATATTGTAATATCTCAGACGAACACAACTAATAAAAACCTATTTTTTATATTAAGGAGGGGGAAGTCGCCCAACTCCATTAGTTTATCTTTTTAAAAATTCCATTTGTATCTCCATTTATTTTCTGAAGACATGTAAGTGTGAGCAGTGCATATATGGATGAAGAGAAATTCGTGGCTTGGGTTATAATTAAGAGCGTGTTTTTTAATTATTTAATTTAGTTGTGTCGGAAAGTTGGTGTAGTTCTAGGATAAGATGAGGAAAACCGTTTAAGATGATTTGGTCTTTTCTAAAGGAGGTCGGTTGGTGTACCGGTTAGATTATGCGAGATTTGGGATGTTGAGCAGGTTAAGAGAGGGCGAGGAAAGCCCAAGAAGTGTTGCAATGAGACTATCAAAGGGATCGTAGTTATTTGCATCTAAGCCCGGGAATGGCGCAAGATAGATCTGAATGGAGACAAAGAATCCATATAATCGACCCTACTTAATGTGGGAAAGTGCTTCTTTTTCTTGTTCTTGTTGTGTTAATTTAGTTGTTTCCTAATTATATGACCATTTGTATACAAAACTTTATTAATGCATAATATAGATATATACCTCACTAGCATATAGCATATTACATACTTGTGTATATGTACTGTATATACACTATATATATGTTTATAGGGAGAGATGGACACAAATATCTACCTAATTTATATATGTTTGCATATTTTAATTCTCTCTCTATATATATGAAAAAAATGGAGCTGTGGGGAGCTAACTTGGCTCTCCCACCCATTTTCTCATTTTTTTATTTTTTTCAAAAATGATCTGTGAAAATGCATCATTATAACCCTATATTATGTCATTCAAAAATTGTGTGAAACAGATACTCATACGGCCTCCATCTAGGGATGCAAACGGTCGGATACGAATACGGATATAGGTATTATCATATCCTTATCCATTTTTTAATATGAATACGGATGCGGATGCGGATATTGACGGATATTAAAACTATCTTACTATATCCTTAAAAAACGAATACGGATGTAAAACGGATATTGATCGTACACGAGTAATGTTAGAAATACTCTATAGAATCGACTTAAATATATAAGAATTGTATGGAAAACACACGATATTAATTTACTAAATGTGTTTGTATCATAAAAAGTATATAAATATGGTAAAAGGAGGTAGAAAATTATGTTATATATGGTTAAAAATAAATCTACGACTATATGTTTATACTAAAACGGATATACGGATACGGATACGGATGTTTGCGGATATCAAAACAATATCCATATCCGTATCCATTTTAAAACGGATACGGATGCGGATGTCAAAATCTGTATAAAACGGATACGGTGACGGATCGGATACGGATATATCCGTATCCGTTTGCATCCCTACCTCCATCGTAACAGTCATTTTTAACTATGGTAGAATTGTTGAAATCGACCCCGTTTGGATGGAGGTCGTATGAGTCTCTGTTTCACACGAAATTTGGAAGTTATGAAAATCCACAGAAGTATTCCTTAAAAAATAAAAAAATTGATGAAAATAGTTTAGGGGAGCCAAGTTAGCGCCCTTAAGAGGCAACCCATTTTACCTATATATTATATATTCACATGCATACATATTTTCAAACGAATATCCATATCCCTAAAAGAAGAAAATACATATCCAAATCCTTGAAAAAATGATTGTGTTTCTAGCAGAAGATCAAACAATCTGTACACTATACGAAAATGGATCTATAGTAACCTTTTTATAATTCGATAACTATATCTTCCTTAGTTAAAATATAACAATGATATTATCGTTACGAAGTTATTTTTTATACTTGAAATTAAGAATGGACATCGTATCCACCGTTACTTTAATTTGATTCATTTAGTTTTATTTATTTTCTCAATATTCAATTCATATTGATAATGATGTATTGAACAAATATTATTCGACAGTGGATGAATATCCTTTTTGTCCTATATAGGTTGGTTTTTTATTTCTCTAAGTCATAGGAAAAAAACTTGAATTGAGTGTATTCTGTAGAATTTTATGTTTAACTTTGATTCATTTTTTTGTTTAATCATATAATTAATGACAAAGGTAATAAAACTTTATTTTTTTATTTATTTTGTTGCTAGTTCCATTTTTATATTTTATGTCTAATCGTGCAATTCAATCAAATTAATTTTTTTTCAAACGTCTGGCTAAATCGATACTAATTTTTTAGTTTGAAATTAGTGACGATTAGTTAACATTGAAAATAGCAATATATAAGTGTTGCTATATAAACTGTCGCTAATGATATAGCAGTGAATACAACATTCATCACTAATTTCAACTAATAAATAAATTCGTAATAAATAATATTATCGTTATATATTTAACATTAGATATATAAATCACCGATTTAAAAAAAACGTCAAGACCCATATTTGTTATGTGATAGTATTGGATATTATTTTGTGTGTATCAATGCAAACTTTTATTTTGCATACACATGAAACTTTTTATTTAAAAATACTTCATACTTCTTCAAAATCCTACTTCGGAAATGGAGAGGAGCTCCTCAAGGTTGAGCTTCAAGCTCCTGAGAGTAAGTAATAATTTAAAAACTTTATTTAGATTATTAATTGATATACCAATTAAAAAACACTTAAAAAGTTAGATTTATTTCCTTTAATCACAACTCAATTTATAGAACAGAAGAAATATGAACACGGACAGAATTACATGCCAATTGATAGGTCTGTAAAAGTAGATGGATGATATGAAAAAATGACGAACAAAACAATGAAGTCAATAGAAAATAGAACATTGTGCATCAAAAGGTGGTGTGTAAGCAAAGAGGACGATCGTCTGGAAATTGATTTTGAAAGAAAATACCATGAATCAAACTGAATAATGAAAAAAAGTTGATATAACAAAATTATCTTAAGACAATGAATACTTTATTATTAGTCATCATATCTTCAATAGTTATATATATATATAATAACGAGCAATATTCTTTATTCGATTATTTAAGAGTTTTTATCGGTTGTACCTTTGAGATATTGCAATTTTAGTTATACCCCGTCCGTTTTGTGAATATCAATTGTGCCCCTAACTTTTTCTCCATTATCACTTGTGCCCTTCTGTCAGATTGATCGTCAAAGAATTAAAATAACCATGGTTTGTTCAAACCATGGTATGGTTAGATGGGCATTATGGTCAGAACAAAATCTATCCCTCCTTTCTCCTAGCCCCATAAGCTCGGCCTCCTCACCTCTCGTCGTCGAGCACGACCGTCTCCTCCCTAAGGGCCTTCTCGAGCTTGGGGCTCTTAATGCAGGACGACCTCCAAGATTGCAGCGGAAGTGTAAGGGGCGTGGAATCAGGTCGGGCCTCAACAAGACCGCTGGGAGGGGTAAGGCAGAGTTGGATGAGGTGAGGTTGGGGAGGAGGAGGATGGGTTGGGCGGGTGGATTGGGAAGGAGCGGGCGGGACTGGGAGGAGGTTGTTGGACATGCGAGCCCATGTCGAGCCATTATGCAATAAATGTTATTGCAAATATCATTCCCTGATCTGAAATGAAGGATAACTAATTTGCATAATTGATCCCTTAGCACAATTAGGATTATGTACCATGGTCATCTTAATGATCATACAGCTGTTGATTCAATTATTGAACCATAGAAGCTGATGCTCTGATGAATATCTAAAGAGTTAGATTGAGGACTCATCGAGCACTGTCAAATGATTATTAAGAGATGATCTCCAGCCTGAGGAGGAGATGGCAATCCTCTATCTGAAGGCTGATATCTAACCGACTTCTTGATGCAGGTCCTCTGCATAGGAATAGAGATTCGGAGGTGTTAGATAATTAGGTCAAAGAGTTGACTTAACAAGATCGAGACAACCAAAGTCCTATGTCGTATGCTGTCACGGTATAGGCACATATCCTCTGACCAGAGACAGATGTGTTACTATATGTCAGAGTATGTACATTTCGCAGACCAATAAGTTGATGACCTAATCAAGGTCTATACACCGGTGTGCTGGTGTGCATGCAAGGGCATATGAGTAATACGATCTCTCAAAGGGATCATACATGTTCATTTACTAAACTGGAAGACATGAGCTCACTCATGAGATATTGGGATGAATAAAATTTTGTGCACGATCGTCTCACTTTGGAAGCTTGGCTGAATTTGTAGGTTTGATATATACTTTTAGAAAGTATATGATCAACACCTAGGTATGATATATGCTTTTGGAAAGTATATGATCGATGTCAACTCCCAATGATCGAATGAGGAATTTAATGATGAAACCCTGAAGGAGATAATACAAATGAGATCTAAAACTTCGGGTTTAATCTGGGTCTTTCAGTATGCAGAATGTACAAAATATTTGGAATACATGAGGGTGATATGATCATAAACGATTGTATATCTGTGACGCTTCCATTCCGAGGGAGTGATGAAATAGGTCTGGATTTTAGTGACTCATCTCATGGAGAAGTGATCTAATCTTAGTCCAAATGTTGGACATTGATCTGAATGTGATTCGGATGCAATGAGAAGATTAGATCTATAGCCTTGATTAAATCAAGCATCTTTAGGAGGTCCGCAAGATCCAGATTTGAGATGTGATCTCAATATTCAAGTCACTATACGTGGAACAATACAATCACCCTGTCCTTATCTCCAAATATCCGCAAAGAAAGCGCATTATCCTTGAAAAAGTTCATGGATAATTTCATTGTTGATATATGTATCCGAGCATTGAGAAAATTGATAATTAAATGTGATTTAATTATCATGAATAATATGAATTTGATTCATATTATAAGGAGAGTTAAATGAGATAATTCAATGTGATTTAATTATCAAAGATGTGAATAACGTGAATGTGATCCATATTATTTGGGCACATGAGAATAGAAATCCAAGATGATTAAATGTGATTTGATTATCATGGATATGAATAATGTGGATAAAAATATCCATATTAATCATATATATTGTAAATGTGATTTATAATATATAAGAGAGCTATTTGTGATTTGTATTTGTTGATTAATTATTGATGTGAATTGGATTCACACTGGATAATTAATTGAAAATATAATTTGTATTTTATTTTAGGATGTGAATGTGATTCACATTTTTCCAATGACATGATTGCAAATAGTTCACACGATAATCATGATTTATTTTTGTGAAATAGTTTACAACAATTGTTGTTGTAAATCTTGGAGATATCATGAGATAATGAGATCTCATGAGATGATTGGTAGTCGTCCCCCTTTTAGGGAATATGATTTATCTCCTCATTATCTCCAAGGATAATTAATTGATTTGAATTTAAATATATTGATTTATCGATATATATTAATTTAAATTAAATTAATTATTATTTTATTTTCACAACAAAATTATGGCCATTGAAAGAAAAACAAATCAATCTCACCCATTGATTGTGTGATGTCCATGGATTGGGATCCGTAGACTCCCAAAACCTTATATAAGAAGAGGCACCCCTTGCTCTTCAAGTTACACGACTAAGACATATGCTCTCTCCCTCTCTCTCTACACGTCATCTCTCTCCCTCTCTCATTGTGGCCGTCCACCATGGAGCCATCAAGAGAGTCGTCGTCGCTATAGCATAGTCGTTATGCTGCCGGATCATCTATTCGTGGATCTCCATCTCCTTCGGTGCGTCTTGCTTGTGAAGAAGATGTTGGATCTCGTGTGACGAGAGCAGGAGATCCACCGTTGGGATCATCAACATGCATTGCGAGGAGAACATGTCTCATCAACGTGGTCGCAAGTGTCTCCTCTGTTGGATCGGACTTGGGACAGGGAGTATCTTGGTTTAGAGACTCGATCACAACCGCACTTCTAGAGGTAAACCTTATACTTATTTGTGGTTTATATGAAATGATCCAAGAAGAGTTCTTGGATCACGTGGTTTCATCGTTTTAAATTTTTTAAATTTCGTTGTCCGGAGCAACTAATGCGACTAGTCGCTCCTGATCGCATTCGATGCGATCCTCACACTTTCGTGATGCGCTTGAGGATTTTCCCATATCATTCAGAGGTCGTGGTCAGTGGAGGGACTAGAAGGGGCAAGCTAGGGAGGAAGGGGTGGTTGTAGAGGAGGAGTGGTTGGATGGAGTCAGGCTTGGGAAGAGGGAGCAAAAGTAGTGGTTGGAGGGGGTAGGCTGGGAGGAGGGGGCGGAGGAGGAGGTGCGAGGGTCAAGATAGGGAGGAGGGGGTGGAAAGAGGGGTTGGAGAGGATTGTGCTGAGGAGGAGTGCTGGAGGGGATGGGTTGGGGAGGAGAGCGGGAGAGGAGGAGCTGCGGGGGCGAGTTGGGTAGGAGGGGGCAGTACTGGGAGGAGGAGGTGGTGGGGGTGAGGGATAGGAGCTCGAGGCAAACGCGTCGGTATAGGAGGAGCGAGGGCAAAGGGGGAGGTGCAGAGATAAGGGGAGGAACTGGGGATGAGGGGAGGATGAACATGATGTTGGGGAGGAGGAAGAAAATGGTGAAGAAGGAGGGAGAGGACGGGGATTATTTTCCAACCCTCTTTTTTTAAATTAATTCTCCTTGTGTCCCCGAAGTTAACGTTCATTTGCATTGTGTATGGTATGCCACTAACTTGAGGGCACAAGTAATAGAATGACAAGAAGTTGGGAGCAAAACCGATATTCCCAAAAAGGGAGTGGTATAACCAAAATTACAATATCTCAGAGGGGCACAATTGATAAATACCCATTTGTTAAATTTCAATATCATATTCATTGATATATTCTTAGCAAGGAACCATATATATATATATATATATATATATATATCAACAATTACTTGTAGAAATTTTCTTGTAATCATTATTATATTGTTAGATTACGAAATGACATGACATGATGTAGAGGAGGTGTGTGGCTTCCACTATCAACTACGATCGATTCTCTAGACGCCCATCCTTATTGTTATACAATTATAAAATGACGGATGATGGATATAAATCATTATAGACATAATTTCGTTGTTGCATGTATTTTAGTATTATACATTCAAAGTTCTTTTTTTATAAAAATATGTTGTTTTTTTGTTTTGTAGTCATATGTTTACCTGATGGTTTATTTTCTAAATCAGAAATATGCATTCATACAAATGAAACAAATATACTACCATATACTAGAGCAGAAGTCAAAATTTATAGAAAATAAATACAATATCTGATCAGATATGGATATATTCAAACAATAGATTTACACTTATGCTCATAAATACATCACTTCAACATGTTTAATATTCATACTTCAACTCCTACTAGTTATGCTATGATCCATAATAAATTTTCCTCTATTTGATCTTCTATCGTTAAATATGAAGGTGTAATATTTGAAGTTTAATAGGAATTATAGTATATATATAGAATAGGTTGATATAAAGCGACACAAAACAATATATATCAAAAATATTTCTGAAACTGTCAATATATATCTGGTGTTAAAAATATATTGAATATCAATTTATTGTAATATCTTTGACTTTTTTAATTTGAAACAAATGTTCTAATCACTGTTATCACTACATGACAGTTGACCTGTGGCAACAGATAATTTGCCTATTTGTTACTCTATCTTCCAATGTTAATTGTATAACACTTGATGTTATTCGTTTTATAGTTAACTTTTGTTATTATAATTAACAACAGATATCATATCCGTTCCATTGTTCATATAACAACTATTTATTCATTGGCTTATTCGTTAAAATATGTACAAATCGACGCTAAGTTTATTAATGATTAGAAGAATAGTCTATATGATTCATTGATAGAAATATAACAATGAATACAATAATCATCGCAAATTTAAAGAAGCAAGCAATAAATATTATTCCTTGTTATATATTTAACTATATGGCAATGAATGCTGAATTATTTCTCGTCTTAGATCAATTTTGTTCTAGTGTATACTATTAGATATTGTTCATAGAATAATGATTATATATTTTCTTCGTTTGTGCTAACTGAATTTAATAACAAGCAGTGTGAGAAGAAATATTGAGAATAATATCATTCATTTTGAATTTCAAAACTTCATCGTTCATTTTGAATTCAAACTTAATTATTTTTTTCTTTCTTTTCATTTGGTAAAAAATTATTCACATTGTTGGAGTCAAAATTAGTCGGCTATCTATCTTTAAACAGTGTCGTGCCTGACATTTGGTGGGCCCTAGGCAAAAGAAAAAATCCTTATAAAAAATCAGTCAACAATGTGCCATTATATAATTCCATTAAATTTTAGGCTTTAGCATTAAGTTGTTCAATGAAAATTCGATTCTATAATGACCTTTTTTTAATTATTTCATCAAAAATTCGATTTCACAAGGGTCCATTTTCAACAGGTCATTTCATCGAAAAACTGATTCCATAAAAATCCATTTTAATTTGAGTTGTTTCATCAAAAATATCGATTCCTTAAATCTATAACTACTAATAAAAATATATAACTATTAGAAAAATGAACATACAGATATCGATTCAGGTGTTTATGGATATCAAAGTATTCGTATATGTCGGATTACAAACAATAGGTAAAAAATATGTATAAAATATGTAGGAAGCGAATCAAATACACAAGTATTCATTAGTTTGAATATTAATATTTTTATAAGGGATATGATCAAACAAACATACCGCATATACTTATTATTTATAATAGTTACATCAGATATGATTATAAATAAATATATACTTTTATATTATTAGCTAGTGAAATTGAATATATCAGTAGGGGTATATATATTTATAGCAATACAATAAAATGTGATTGTAGTGAATTTTTAATATCCCTCACTTTATCGTATGCTAATATATATAACGATGGCATTATTCATTGTGAAATTATTTGTTATAATTATAACTAGCAACAAGTGTCATATTCCTTACTATATAATTAGCGATAGTTCATATAGTAAAGCTTTTTGCTGTATGCTTTTATTTTTCGAAATTTTAACTTATTGTCCCTAAATTTTGAACTAAAATTTAGCGACAATTAATTAAACTGTGAAAAATAACAACAAATAAATGTTGTTATACAACATTGTCGTTAATGATATAACAATGGATACGACACTCATCATTAATTTCATGTATAGAAAATAATAAAATATTAGCATTATATATTAACAATCAGTGATATAGTGATGGATTTAAAAAAATGACTATATACACGTTTTGTTTTAGTTTAGAAATCAATATCCTTATTTATTTTTAAAGGGATATATATTCATATTCTGTAGCAAAGTGTATTCATATTCTTTTGTAGAATAAAGTTGCTATAAGAGATTTTCAGATTAAATTTGTAAGTTATATCATTTTTCTTGCTATTATTATAATACAACTTATAAAAATCTCAATTTAAATCTCACTATTAACACCTTTTATCAAATATTTCAAACATAAGGAAAAAACTAGATCTAGGGATAACAATTATATCTTATGGTAAAGAAAAGCTAATTTCTTTCTTTTGCTTTCTCTTATCAAACACAAGAAAGGATTGCTTTACTTATTAAAGTTCCATTCCCTGTGAATCAAATAATAGGATAAAAAAGCTTATGGAAGAGAGAGAGAGAGAGAGCGGGACATGAAAAAAGAGAAAGCGATGCTCCTCCATTAAGAAGAAAAGAAGGAACAAGATGTGTAAGTCCCCTTCTATCTTATCTATCAATACCGTCAAATTTTAACGGTCTCGGAATTGTTGAAATCGATCCCTCCAGATGCACATGTTAGGAATGTTTGTTTTTCCAAATATTTGAAGCACATATTCCAATTAATATTCTATGTAAACCTCCCATAGATTCACATCAAAAAAATCAAAAAAATAGAGGAAAAAAGGACTTGGTGTAGATTAGTTACCTACATCATGATGTAGGCTCCCTAACCTCTATTTGTATTAAATACAGAAATTCGAGTAAAACATGTATGTAATTTACATATTTGTTCTTAATCTATGGAACATTTGACTAGATTGTATATCATAATATCATATAACAAAGTATTTCCATATTACTTATTTTCTAATCAGTATTCCCTTTGTAGACTTACTACCAAAATGTCCTTTAAAATATTACGTTTTAGAAAGAAAATATCTGTTGAAAATTCCATTAAATATGAAGATAGAGTTTCTTCTTTGTGTTCTTTATATTCTCTATACACTCTTCATTTATTCTTTGCATTCTTGATTCACAAATGCATTTAAGGACTCATTCGAATTACTAAGAGAAGTTAATTGGAGCTCATGTGAAGATTCATATATATGTTAGGTACTAAAATACTTTTTTATTGTTGAGTTTAAAGTCAAAAGAAATTGATTTATGATTGCATGTGTTTTTATTACGAAGAACGTTGGATGCTTATTATGAGAACTTTTTGTTCGATCAAGTCATGTTAACATGATCATGTTAACACCCTTACTATTAGGAATGCAAATAGATACAGATATATCCGTATCCGATCCGTCACCGTATTCGTTTTATATAGATTTTGACATCCGTATTCGTATCCGTTTTCAAATGGATACGGATATAGATATCTTTTAGATATCCGCAAGCATCTGTATCCGTATCCGTATATCTATTTTCGTATACAAATATAGTCATAGATTTATTTTTAACCATATATAATATAATTCTCTACCTCCTTTTACCATATTTATATAAATTTTTATGATACAAACACATTTAGTAAATTAATATCATGTGTTTTTCATCCAATTCTTATATATTTAAGTCGATTCTATAAAGTATTTCTAACATTATTCATGTGCGATCGGTGTCTGTTTTACATCCATATCCGTTTTTTAAGGATATGGTAAGATAGTTTTAATATCCGTCAATATTTGTATATGCATCCGTATTTGTATTAAAAGACGGATAAGGATATGGTTATACCTATATCCGTATCCGTATCCGACCGTTTGGATCCCTAGTTACTATGATTTATGAGTGTATGGAAAAGTATAAAAATAAATAAATTTATATATCGGGAAGTTATGTATTCTGAAAATATCAATGCTAGAATTATGCATATGCATATGTGTACATACATGTACACACATATATACAAATACGAAGACAGAGACACATACCGCAAAGTTGAATCATAGATAATATTGTATTACTCCTACACAAATTAATATTAGTGTACTATGAGAGTTGTATGCATGACTCCATTTTATCCGGAATTTAAATAAATAAACATTTAAGTTATTATTTTATCATGTAGAATATAATAAACCAACTTGTTTAAAAATACAAGTATGGACTGATTATGTACTCTTATATGATAAGAATGACTCGAAGAACCTTTAGATCAACACACGCAACATATAAAATTGTCAAAAGATATCTATATGGAAGGCCAAACCTATGTCATACATGATTGCCCTAAAATAAAGAGAGTGCAATACAAATCACTTATAAAGCATGGTCTGCGATTATTATCAGACATCTTACTGATTGATTGAATGGTTTGCCATGCCATATGGAGATATGAGGAAGGATAACTAGCATGGATATTACGATAACCTAGATATTAAACATGAAAAAGAAAGTAATTACTTATAAGCATATAAATTTAAGCAAGTCGATCCTCGAGGCAGGTGAACTTCCTTCACTTTATGTTGAGGGACTAGGGATCCATAAAAAAATATGAACAATAAATATAGCATTTATGGATTAATTAGAGAAAATTCGGTGTGATCGAGTTGTTAGAATTATGGTCATATGAGGAGTAGGAATCAAAAAAATCCTAATAGTAACTGAGTTGTATTCTATTTGTAGTGCTAATGGGAATATGACTATGGTGATGTAATTGGCTATATATAGAGGGGGATGGAGGCATTGCTCCCACACCCAGCAAAAGGAAATACCATAAGAAAAAAGAGAGTGTGAGAAGAGAAAAGAGAGAGCGAGGGAACAATGAGAATTGTACTATTCTACATCTTAGTGATTTTCTTCTCCATTGGTTCGAGAGAGACCTGCTACTATCATATCTAGTTTTCTTTTCTGTATGTGCTTTTGTGGTGGTGGGTGACTGCACATCCGCATCTGTATCTGGTGTATGATGCTCAAAAATTGGTATATGAGCAGAGACGATATCAGCTCATATCCCAACGACTGGTATCAGAGCTTGGTTCGATGATAATAAGGATACGACGTCATGTATCAGATAGATGTACAACATCAAGGAGACAATGCCACACAATAGGTGCGCCTTCTTCAGAGGTTATGAAGAACCCATGGTTACGATGAACTATTGAGATCGGGAGCATCCTGAGTCTGATTGAGATGATCCAGGGGTCCATATAGGGTTTTTTACATGCCCGGATGAGTTGGACAGCTAGGATCAGGAGTATTGTACTTCGTTTTTCAGATCTTGCAAGGGATGGTAAAGTTCACATCGAGAGGTGCATCATTCTTCGAGGAACCCTTCAACAGTAAGAATGACTTCACCTTGTGGAAACAACAAGTGAAGAATATACTTTCACAAGAAGGACTTGTGAAAGCTCTCCATGATAAAGAAAAAAGCCAGAGAAGATGAAAGAGGAAAGTGGGAGGGTATGGGGGATGTTACAAATAATACAATACAATTCTTCTTGACCGACAACACTTTTCATGAAGTCATCGACCTAGAGGATCCAGTAGAGGTATGGATAAAGCTGAAGGAACGATACAAATCCAAATATCTGACAAGTTGGTTATTGACAAAGAAGAAGCCTTATGGTCTAAAGGTGACATATGGGACAAAGTTTCCAGTGCACTTGGATGAATTCAACAAGAATCTGACATACACTCATGCCCACACTTGAGGAGAAGAATGCCAAAGGAGAATATCTCTTCAAGGATGAGGATAAGGCATTGATCTTGCTAAGCTCCCTTCCTTCTTCCTATGATCATACTCTAATGATGTTACTCTATGTCAAGGAAACTATCACATTGAACAGGATAATTGCTTTGCTGCTTATGAACGAGTCTCGATGGAGATCGTCATATGTGGCAACTTATGATGAAGGTCATGTTCCAACAAATGAGGGTAGACATTCAAGATCAAAGGAGACTGGATTCAAGGGTCGATCCAAGTCACGAGATTCCACCAAATGCTTCTATTACGACAAGGAGGATCACAAAATAGTTGATTGCCTGAGACATGATAAGGAGAAAGAAAAGAAAGAGGTCAGTGATCAGAATCTAACCAAGATGATTACAACACGGTCTACGAGGGAGACTTTCTAGCATGCTCTAAGGAGATTAAGAAAGATTCAAGATGGCTTCTGGACTCAACATGATCATATCATGTGTGATCATCCAGGGAGCAGTTCAGTGCATAGGCATGTAATGATGGAATGGTCAAGATGGGAGGTGGAGAGGTTCACCACATCAAGGGAATTAGATCGGTACAATTTCGCATGTTTGATGGAGCGCTACGAATTCTAACAAATGTCATGCACATTCCTACAACCAAGAAGAATACGATTTCATTAGGAGCGAAGGAGTCACGAGGACATCGAGTCATCATTGAATGGGGAGTTCTCAGAGCGAGCAAGGGAGAACACGTGGTGAGTGTGGGACGAGGATGCCGAATAGGGTGTACATGCTCGAGGGAAGGGCCTTGACAAGTGATGAAGCTCTAATTATTCCGAGGACAAGCAATACTATGAGAGAGCAACAAGTTATCAACATCTCTATTGCATAAGTATGCATAAGGAGAAGCGATAGCGATTTGATTTACTAGAGGATGTCAGCATAATCTTTAGTCACAAGAGATTTGTTGTACTGCATCAAGAGGCACAATGCTGAGTTGTGCAAGCACGCCCAAGCGGGCCACGTTGAGGGCACCCGGTGATAGGTGTGTCACCTAGAGGCGCTGAATTCCTACTAATGAGACCTACGGATGAGGATGGCCTAGTGCAAATTCAAGGCGATAAAGAGTCCGTGATGATCAAGAGGGAGATTGTTGGTATTAGGGTCATATTAGGAGTAGAAATCTCAATGGGATGACACTCCTAATCCTAATAGTAGTTGAGATGTATTCTGTTTGTAGTCCTAATGGGAATAGGACCATAAAACTGTAATTGGAATATATATATATATATATATATATATGCGGATGGATGCATTTCCTCCACACCACAACATGAGTGAATATCACAAGAGAAAAAGAGAGCGAGAGAGAAGAGAAGAGAGAGATCGAGGGAACCGTGAGAGTTATACTTGATCTACATCTTAGTGATTGTGTTCTCCGATGGTTGTGAGATGTGACAGACTATATTCACATGTAGTTCTCTTTTCTTCACATGTTTTTTGTGGTGGTGGCGATTGTGCATCCGCATCCCTATCCAGTGTTTGATCCTCAACAACCGATATACATGCAAAGACAATATCAGCTTGTATCCCAACACGAGTATTCCCAATTTTAAAGTCCATTAAAAGTGAGAATACATTGTAGTCTTAGACTAATCTTTGATGCTAACTAAAATGCATAGGATCACACAAAAAATAAGGGAAGTGATAAACATAAAGGACATATTTTCACTCAAAAGGAAATAATAACTTTATAACATTGCTCACATTAAGCACTAGTCCCCTATACTTTTGAAAATTAAATAGGCATCGTGAACCATCACATAGTTAGAAAGCATACATCATTAGTCATTTTTACTTTGGTCTCAAGTAGCTAATAATTCTTTTTAGTTCTTCCTTTCCCGCTCGGTAAACATGTAAATGAATACAATTTTGGACACTTCAACTATTGCACACTTTTACTCCATGAATAGAAAATTATTAAGTGTTTTCCTTAATAGTATCTTCTACTACATTTAAAATTTGTCACCCATCTTATTAGCAAAATAAAGTTATTGTTGAGTAATCAAATTAGCTAAATTCGAGAGGACGATGACTCATAAAATGGGTTGTTGCATTTCAGGATTAGAGCATGTTACTCCATTAATTTATTCAATAATTAATGGTTGTCAATGGAATTAAGAAGTATACGATGTATTCAGATTTTTAGATCATAGTAGATACCATTCACAAATGAATACCTAAATGTACACCATGTTAAACATAATAAGAACTAAGGGACTACTTTAATTCATCTCAAGCTCATGATAATTCAAGATTTAGCTAGGCAATATAATGAAATAATGGCAATGCTCCAAATAATGAGGCAAAGGCAACATGTATCAAACAACGATTCAATCCTTATATTGATTGACATGAGGTATCCATACCTTAAGATGCAAGGATTGCTATTTTTTTCGCTCCCTTTTAAGGAAGAGTCTAGTATTAGACCATTTACGCGATCAGTTCCCACTCCAATTAGAGAAATGATGGAGGAGGTTCTTCCAAAACTATGACAAAATTGACCTAAGGAAACTAATAATTCAACATTCGTTACCATATTATCCATAGTTTAATATATAACAACGAATAATACTCATTATTTACTTATTTAAATCCACAATGATTGTTGTATTCGTTGTTATATTTCTAGCAACAAATCATACGACAATGATTATCCGTCGACATTTTCTTCTAATCGTTGGTAAATTTAGCAATGATTCATACAATTTTTAACAAACGCCAATAGATAAACCATTGTTACATGAATATTTAGCAACGAATATGACATTCATTGCTAACTACTAGAATAAAATAAAATTTGCAACGAATATTATTCATTGTTATATATTTACCATCAAAGATGTCAATGAATATTCAAGTTATTCGTTGCCATAGGTCAAATTTCTTGTAGTGGTAGGCACCAATCATCTTGACTCATATCACAAGAATAAGATTCAAATATTCAAATGTATAGAGACACCTCTTGAAGTAGAAAAATGGATTGACGATGTCGTCGAAATGTTGAGAATCATACATGCTTGAACATAGTGTTGGTTACATCTTACTGACTACTCAACTGATTATGCAAAACAATGGCAGTTAACTACCTCTACCTAGTTGCTACAACACAATCAATGGACTACTTAAAAAAACATTCGAGCTCGATTCTGACTAACTCATTGGGAGAATTAAAGAGAAGTGAGTTGACAATTTTGACTCAAGATCTCAGGTTCGTACGCGATTGCTATATTCACTTTACCGAACTACTATGCTATTCCACACGTGCCAATGTGGAAAAAAGTCTACTAAGATAAGCACCTAAAGATGTACACGAGATGATGGAAGCTGATGGGAATTCGATATACATACATATATATAGAGGGCTTATCCAGAGAGTCATGTGCCTTTTTGAGTTGCAGTGAGTACCAAACGTGAGTTCACCACGTGTATTTTCATTTGAATGGTTGCCTATTTCAAAGGAGGACGGTTTTGGAATGATTTAATACGTTTGAGCCTTTTATATTTCCAATTATATCGAGTCCTTAAAAAAAGGAAGACGATTTTGGAAAAATACATTCAAATCATTAATTTCGTACCGAAGAAATAATCATTGTACATTTGATCAGTAATGTACATAATGTACTCAAGTAATTATATGTTGCGAGATCAGTAATACTGAAACAATTGTCAGTATTTTACACCTGTAATATTACATTGTACAAAGATCAGTAATTCATTCATGTTACTCAAGTAACTCAGCAATATACTCGCTTCAGTAAGAATGATTCAATCACAAGTAACTTGTAATGAATTGTTAGTAATATTTGTTATATGACAAGTAACTTGTAATGAATTATATTTATAATAGTAACTCAGCAATATACTCGCTCCAGTAAGAATCATTCAATGACAAGTAACTTGTAATGAATTATTAGTAACATTTGTTATATGACAAGTAACTTGTAATGAATTATATTTATAATAGTAATTCAATGTGAAGCATAAGTAATTTGATGAGCTACGTAAGTAACTTACTGAATTGAGATCAGTAAGATAAACTTCAGAATTCATATAAGTAAGAATTCACTATTTCGAAAGTAAGTAGATTTATTTTTGCTTAAAAAAATCAGTAACTTTTATTTCTATATCAGTAACCAATAGCAAAGGACAAGTAAATATTTAAATTACTAAGGTAATTTGTAGAATTTTCATCAATAATAATGACTATAAGGCCAGTAACTCGATATATCTTCAAAGTAACACACGAAAAATTAACAATTCTATTAGCATTAGTAACATAAAATATCTTATAAGTAAATTAAGTAAATACATCAGTAACTCGATATATCTTCAAAGTAACGTATTAAAAGTAACAATTATGTTAGCAATAGTAACATAAAATATCTTATAAGTAAATTAAGTAAATGCATCAGTAACTCAATATATTTTCAAATTAACGCATGAAGAATAACAACTACGTTTACTGTAACTTTTTATTATACGAAAACAAAATAAATTCGAAAAAAATCAATTATTACTACAGATCATGTATCAAAATGAATAAAAATTGATATTATGAACACCACTTTATCATATTTCAATCATACTTTTCGAAAAAAATATTACTTACGATAAAAAATATGAAATTTCATAAGCGATCAAATCATGAAATCATGAAACGATGAAATAGAAAAAAAATATCATTAAAACAACGAAATTATGATAGAAATAAGCGATCAAATCATGAAACGAATCATATACCTCTCTTCTTGCGTTGAAACGAAAAAGTACCTTGTGTCGGAATGAATCGATAGTTTTATCAATCATATACGTATGCCTAGCACTTTCCAAAAATATAACGCTATTTTAGAAAAGTTTTAATTTCCGATTTTATTTTATTTCCATGCAAAAATTAGTTCCTATTTTTTTTGGGATCGGACTTTGTAGATGGACGGCTACAATTGGGTGCTTAAGAAACCCAAATGGGCACAGGGCTCTCTGGATAAATTCCCTATATATATATAGGATATCTTTCAAATGAGACATCTTCCTTCCATATCTAAGGAAGGCCAGCGATCTTGTGCGTCGATAATTAATCAGACGGTTATTATAAAAGGCATGTTAATTTCATTATTTAATTAATCAAAAACCCATTTTCAGCATTACACGTTATCTAAATATAGTAGGTAGCATCTCAAATATCTCCTCATTTATGTCTCTCATACTCTTTCCAAAAATCCCATACGTATACCTAAAATACACCACAATCACGGCGGCATCCGTGAGAGGAGGTGACGACGATGGGGCTCCGGAGGCTCACGCGAGGGCAGCGTTGCTCCGGCACGGCGGCAGCCGTGAGAGGAGGTGACGACGACGGGGCTCTGGAGGCTCACGCGAGGGAAGCGTTGCTCCAGCACGACGGCAGCCATGAGAGGAGGTGACGACGACGAGGCTCCAGAGGCTCACGCGAGGGCAGCGTTGCTCCGGCTGGCATGGTGTCACGTATTGTCATCCGCATGGAGTACTGTCATCTTCCTCCTGCATGGAAATAATTAGTTGGGTGGCGAGGACAGAGTTGTACCGTTGTTTCTTAATTCCGCATGGAGTATTGATTTGGTGTGAGCGAATCTGACTTTATTTGCTTTGGTTTGTCGTGTAATCATATAGATTACACTTGTTTTATCTGAATAATGTCGTATTCGTGCTCTTGTTTTATCTTTACACTATTTGTTTATCTCAAACACAGTTGATAAATTTATCCTTTTTTATGTTGACATCTGAATATTATTTGTGGCAGCGACGTCCAAGGAGGGGGCGACACGCCCTACAATGATCGACAACAGGGTTGAAGTTGTGATGCTCCTCGAGTGGCGATGGATGGATCTTTAGGAGCGGTTTTGGCAATGACGACGTGTGTATCATGGTGGTGAATGCACAAGGAGGCTGTGCAACTATTATGTTTTACATATTTCATGTGTATTATACCTTTTTTATGTTTATTATTACAATTTTGATTTGTATTATACATTTGTTATGTGTATTTTACATATCAATTGGATGTGAATGAAAAATTGTAGTTTTTATGCCTATTATACATTTTGGATATGTGTTATACATTTTGAAAGTGTATTATATATATTTCGATTATTATTATTATTATATATATATATGGGAAAATGGGGCTGCTCCCTAGGAGTAGCCAACATGGTTGCCCCCACCTCGTTCTTTGGCAAATTTTTTTATTTTTTTTTGGAAAAATAAAACCATGTACATTCATCCCTACATCCCTCCGATATGCCATTCGAATTTCGTCAGAAACATAGACTCCTACGACCTCCATCCACACGTCATTTTTTTAACGGTCGCAGGATTTTTTAAATCGACTCTGTCTGGATGGAGGCCGTAGGAGTCTCCTTTTCTGACGAAATTTGAATGATATAGGAGGGATATAGGGATGAATATACATGACGATATTTTTCAAAAAAAATAAAAAAAAATTGCCCAAAAATGGGACGGGTGATGAATACCCATTCATCACTCTTTATTCTTATATTTTAGCTACAAAAACCTTTGCAAATACATGTATATTCATGTAAATACAAATAATTACCAAAAGCATGCATTGTGTAAAAACTAATAATTAGCATGTTTTTGTGCAAAAATAAAAGAATAAAGAGTAAAAAGAAAAAGAGGGAAATATTTAGAATAAATATTGAGCAACCTAATCCCAAGGGAGGGCTCAGCATGGGCCTGACCGCATAAAAGCCAGAGTAGAGAGAGACAGGGAGCTCATGTGTGTAAATATACCTGTATATAAAATAAATATATTTTCCTCTAAAAATAGAATAAAAGTGGTTTGTAAATATTTGTAAATATAAAATCAAAACAAAAATTGAAAAATCAAAAAGAAAATAAAAATGACTCCCTTGTACATATTCACCTTGTACATACACCCACTCTTATATTTATTTAGCCTTATAAATAAATAAATTAAAATCCCTAAAAATTTGTATATATTCTATCTTCTATGTTGTAAATAAATAAAATAAAAACCACAAAAATAAAAACAAAAATAAAAAGAACAAAATTAAAAACCAAAAAGAATAGTGTACATATACCATGTATATAGATGTATATATATATATTTATTTCGCCCTTGTATATAAAGAATAAAAATAAAATAAAAATACCCTTTTATTCCTAATTTTATGCTATAAATAAATAAAATATAAAATAGGAATAAAAATGTATAAAAATAACTAATTAAAAATTAAAAAGCTATATAGTATATATACCTATATATAGCTCTAAAGTGTAAATACCTTATTTTTATTTCAAAAAATTAATTAAAAATCACAAAAAAATAGAAAAAATTAAAAAAAATATTTTTCATGTTTTAAGTTTTTAATAATTCGGCCATCCTCTATTTTTAAATGAATTTTCAAATATTTTACAGGTGGCTGATTCCCATTGGTCCACGGGGACGTTGACCCCCCGGTCAACTTCCCCCCTAGACCACTGCGTCTCGGATCTGAGTGCCCGACCCGACTTCTCCCCTTATCCACACTCGATCCGACACCCAAATACCTTAACCCCGGGCCCCAGATTGATCCTTATTCATCCTAGATCCACGCCCGGGGTGGGTCTGAGGGATCCGAGTCGTGTGTGTCTCGCCCGATCCATTTCTTCTCGGACCCCTGGACATATATAATCTCGCCTCCGGCAGCCTTGCTCCTTATCTTTGGACCTCCCACTCGCAGCCAAGGAACTCCTCCGGTGAGCCTGAGTGACAGCGGTGCTCGTTGGAGTGGAAGCGAGGCTCGAGGACTTCGGGAAGCCTCTGATCCGGTGGCTCAGCCGCCGTGAGCCGCCGCGAGCGCGCCCAGCCTCGGGAAGTCGACGGTCCCTTGCAGGCAATGACCCCGGAGCTCCCCGAGCTCCAGCCCAGTCGAATGCCTCCGCCAGGTAGCCTCTTTAGCCCTTAGTTTAGCGTAGATTTGCATCTTTTGATTTCAGTAGCCGTAGCTCCACCGCCTCCTCCCGTCGTCGCCATCCATCCATTTGCCCATCAGACACCGCCACCACCTTCACGAGCCTCCTCCGCATCTTCTCCACCTACCCATTCCCCTGGCTCACCCCGGAGCAGGGACTTCGGCCCTCCACCTCCGTCGCTCGCCGGAGGACCGCCATACCGCCTCATTCTTCATCATTCACGTGCGCTGACGGGTCGAGGCAGTTTGCCCTCGACCCATCTTTCTTCCTGTGCATGTTACATCGTCAGGAGAGCCTCATCTGGAGGCCAACAGCTCAGGCACAGGAGCTCCAGGCCACCGCCGTCGTGGGGCCGTTCTGGTGGTCATCAGCCTCATCGGTGACCATCTTCAGCTGCGGGGCTTCACGGTGGAGCTCTTCCGCACTTCAGGAGGCTCGCCGGCCAACTGTTCTTCCACCATCCTCTCCAGACGTCCGATCGGCCTCGACGCTCCAGATTAGATCCGATCCGTCCATACGAGGAGCCGCAGACACCGTTAGATCCTTGGAGGTTTGATCGCGACCGTCGATTCCGCGAGGTTTTGCAACGACGTTTTGCAGCCGTTAGATCCAGCACGTGGCTACACCTCCTCCGTTCGATCCGAGCCAGGACCCTTCGCAGACCCACGTCGCAGCACAGCCGTTCGATCGTCCACGTGGGAGCTTCTCAGTCGCTCTATCGTGTCGAGGGTTCCCTGCGTTGTGCGTTGCGCCTTCCCTACCGTCAGATATAGCACGTGGCGCACATCCGGCCCTCGACATTTAATAAAGGGGTAATTGCTCTTAGGCCCTTATCTTTTTAGTTATTTGTCTTTAGTCATGTAAATATTTTAGATATTTTATTTAGTTTGGTAATTTGCATTGTGGACCCTGTAGTATTTGGTAATTGCTTTTATACCCCTGCCTGTAGTGGATCACGTGCATCGACACGTGTTTGTTTGGGTTAATTGCATGAATGGCCTTGTGGTTTCAGGGTGTTATTGAATGAATTTATAGTTTTGTTATTTGCAGAAATACCCCTGTGAGTGTTGAATTTGTGCATGTGCGTTATATTTTAGGTATTTTACACTGAGGCCCCTGGACTTTCAATACTTGTTATTAAATAGTCCAGAAACCTTAGTTTCTTTGCAAATAGGTCCCTGAGTGCCCAAGTCACGCGCCTCGCGCGTGTTTTCTTGGAAAAATTGCACCAGACCCCCTGAACTTTTCACTATTTGCGTACAGGTCCCTGTGCACTGCCATGGTTCCTGCAAATTTAATGAAAATAGCAAATTAACTCTAAATTTAATGAAAATTAGAAACATGGCTCCTGCCATGGTGTAAAGGTTTGTATAAATTTTGGAGACATTTTTTATTGCAGTTATTATTTTAAAAATTCAAAAACACGCTTTTTCTTTACTGTCTGACTTTAAAATTCATAAAAAATATTAAAACACCTCTAAAAATTACAAAAAAAAATACATAGTTGTTATTTTGCCTTGTTTGATTTTCTGACCAATTTTGGTCATTTTTGGATATATACAACCCATAAAAATTACCAAACCCCTAAAAACCTATAAAAATTTTAATAATTAATTAGAAAATCAAAAAATAATAATTCTGGTGCCTAAATTTTTTTGTAGTTTCTACTGTACAGGAAAATTACCTCCAGTGTTAATAGGGCCATTTTGTAATTTTAAATTGGCCCTTGACACCTGGCTGGACAGTATCTTCATTTTTCTGCCTTGTTTGATTTTTATAAAATTCAATAAAAATCAAAAAAATACCAAAAATTAACTAAAAATACTAAAAAATACAAAAAACATAAAAACATTTTTATTTGAATTTTTGAGTGATTTTTGATTGATTTAATAATTGGTTGAATAGGCTTGTTTACTTGCTTTCCTTATTTTCTTTATTAATTAAAAATTCAAAAAATATAGAAAAAATAAAAATCCACCAAAAAGACCTTTGTATTATTTTATTCTTTTTTTAGACTACTTCGTAGGCTGCAAGGCCATCACGTGCTCCCTGAGCCCGACCTTGATCGCTATACCAGGCTAATCCAATAGTCAGGACCGCTATCGTATTTCTTTGATTTTTATCTGATTTTGGTGGTCTGCACTTGATTTTCTCGATTGACCGGTTGACTCTTGAGCGACTGAGGTCGCAACGACCTCAGTTCTTCTTCTTTACCTTAGTTGCTCAGATTTTTTGGGTCATCAGAATGGCACCGTTGCCGGGGAGCACGACTTAGTAGTCGTCTTTTTCTGCGGTTTTCTTTTTCGTGGTTTTCTGTATAGATTTTTGTAGATATAATTTTATGACACTGTTTATATAATAATTTGGTCTGATCACTCTTGTTTGCTTTCTTGCGAGGGCCCGAGGACCGAGGCGACTCTCTTCGGAAGCCAAGCAACCACGGGAACCGGAGGTGGCTCTCTTCTTTACAGAGCCGCAGGAGGACGCGAGGAGCGAGCACGAGCGCGGGAGCCGCAGAATATCCGCGGAGTAGCATAGTTTAGATTAGGATTTATTTCCAGCTTTATTTGAACAATTGTTGTAATAATACAGGGACAGGACACTGACGAGTCGCTAAATACGATGATAATTCGGTCACGTTGTAGCACGTGTACTTAGCGATTCAGTCAGAACCGAGAGAAAATCTCCGTGAAGAGTGTCTCGGCTTAATTTATATCCCGGGCAAGTCCGGGTCGAACTCAGGGAGGCAAAGGAACAACTTCGATTTTAATTCAAAAACTTAGATCTTGATTTCCACGTGGTTTTTTTTAGATTTTTTTATGCAAGTAGGATGCCAAAATGCACAATGCAAGTGATCTAATATACTAAGAAAGCATACAACTTAGCCAAATTAAATTTAATGCCAAATCAGTTCAATTCAACCAAATTTCATTTTTCCTAGAATATTAATCCAGAGATGAACACAAAACACATTTTTTTGGAATTTTAGGGGTTAAAATGCAACAAAGTAAAATATACACTTTTTATGGGTTTTTTCACAATTTATCACACAAACAGTAAGCAAAAATTATGAAACTTTTACTGGAATGCAAACATGATGAAAGGAAGATACAGTAAGTTTTTTAGAATTTTTTGACAAGTTATGAATTTTTTATAGATTTTTTAGTGAAAATAGAGTGACAGTGAATAAATAATTTCTAATAAATCCACAATGTTTAAATTAATAAGATTGCGAATTATCCCAAAAAGATATCTTCATGTAGAATCCAGGAGAATTGAAATTTCGCAAAAAGGATACACGTGGATTTAATTAAAAATCAAATACTAAAAACACTCTACAATTTATTTCAGGCACAAGACAACTCTAATGGACGTGAAATTTGGACTGTAACTTTATCACATTTCAAGGCATTATTCCTAATTTTTGTGGATTTTTTTGGGCAACCATGTGTGAGGTATAATTTTAAGATCACGGTTTGGGTAAATATGCAATATTTCAGTTGAACAATTTAATTTAATTACCCAAAGACCATAAAAATATAAATAAATATCCACAATGTAGAGAATTAGTTGCTCAACATGCAAGCATTTTTCATTGAACAAAAAGATGCATAAACGAAGTCCAAATTAAAGTGCGAACACAGGGGTCTTTGTGCAAAACAGAAATCAAAAAAGACAACTTAAACTTATACACAGGGACTATTTTGCAATTACTGAAACTATACAAAATATTTATACAATTTTTACAATAAAAAAAAGAAAAAACACCTTTCTTCTTCCTGGAAGGGCACGAAGGAGCAACCCAACAAGGGCA
>JAZKJV010000801.1:338466-546643 GCA_037367405.1 Ottelia alismoides
TCATTATTATCATTCATGCATGTGTAAATGATATTCACATTTTAGCATTCATATTGCATTAAATAAGAAGCCAATAATCTTCTACAATATCACATGCATAATACCATATTTTTCCTTATTTGAATTATTTTTCACTAACTTAAAATCAAATAAAATCAACTTTATTGTGTACATATTACTAATATTAATAAAAAAATATCAAAAAAATATTAACTTGTATTTTGCACAATAAAGCCCAAACCCTAGTTTTGAGACAAAAAGTTGTAAAAGTGAATATCACTCTCATACAGTCAGTATAAACCCCTACTCACTTTTGAATAAATGTACATTCAATTAATCTACAAAAAAGACCAAATTCAAAAGAATCAGAGTTCATATGTAAAAACTTGGATTTTAGAGCTCGTTGTATATTGTACATATTGGCTATTTTGATCTTATTATTTTATGTACAAAAATAACTCCATTTGATTTAATTATTTTTCATTTATTTTCTTTTATTATTGTTTTAATAAAATATGTAAACTCCAAACAAAAATTGAATAAAAAATCATATAAAATAAATCGATTTGAGTGTGTATATATAGTCTGTACATATGTCACCTTCATTTTTATTTCTTTATTTTTGTAATTATGAAAAATCCAAAAAATTAAATCAAGTTGTATATATTTATTTTTATATTTTATTTGATTTTATTTTGATTTTTAAAAATGATAAAAAATTACAAAATACAAAAATACGATATTTTATATCTATAGAGTGCCATCAAAAATATTTTTTTTTACAAATGATTTCTTTTAGTTTTGGTCCCTTCACAAAAGTTGTAGATCTTATCGAGACAAACAACTTTCATGTAGATCACCTTTTGATTTGACCTCGTTTTCTATTTCATTTTTTATTTTTTTTTGATTTAATTTTTGAATTTTCTATGAGTACCACGTGGACGCTCTTGGAGCCACCATTTGTTACCCTCATTTTTTATTATTTTCTTTTTTATTTTATTTTTTATTTTATTATTTTGTTTAATTTAATATTTTAATTATTATTATTTATTTTATTTTATTTCCTTTCCATGTGGCAACCCTCGATGCCTGCCGCATGGCCCCTTCTTGTTCCCCTTTCTCCCGCTTCTCCCGTCACCCGCGACTCTTGCGGCCCACGGCAACCCAACCACCTCCTGCATCTCTTTCCGTCCAACACCAGCTCTCGTCGACCACTACCTTAGCATCCCTCACACCTCAACCAACCACCTCCCACTTCTAGTGACTGAGCACATCCTCCATCTCACCGCCTCCCCCCGCCTTCTTCACCAACGACCCATAACATGGTGCCTCTACCACGCCATGCACCCCATACGCCAATAGAGAGGAAAGCCCCAGCTTCTCGAGTGATCTGGTGATAGCAACGACACCCGAGAGATGGTGACGGCGGGCCACATCGAACCTCTAGGTGAGATCCACAGACCTACTTCGTGTCGCGACTCCACAAACTGAGTCGCTCAACTTCGAGGTGTTATGTATGTCGCACCTCTTGATGCAACGATCAGAGTTGAGCTCTGCGACTCCTCCATCAACTCAGGTGTCGACACCATCTAGGTTAGATTTCCTTCTTCTCTTTTCTTCCTCCTTTTTCCAACCATCTCCTTTCCTTCTCGATCCCTCTCTTGTCTATTAACCTATCTATTCCTATGATTTCGATCCAACTTCAAGCCAAAACCCTTATCCATTTTCCTTGTCCCCTATACTTCTCAGTAGATTACCACCAACACGGATCAGCTTCGAGCTTCCTGTCGAACCAATCTCCTCCTCCTTCAACTATTGCATCTCCGTCACCCACCTGCTCCCCACCAAGCATCTCTGCCCTCACGTCGACGACTGTCATTGACTTCGATACCTGCCGCTAGGCCCGTTTTGCCTCACCGTCGAGCTTCACCACCTCGCTCGTAGTGTACCTTGAGGTTCGTGCCTCTACCCCCTTTGCAGATCGCCTTGTCCCCGCTCGACCGCCCACCACCTCGGTAGAATGCTCCATGGATCCATCTCCATTGCTTCGTCGATCGTAGCCGCACCTTGAGCTTCGCACCTTCGCCCCTTCGCAGACTGCCTCAGCCCCCTTAACTGCCCACTGCCTCGATCGCAATGCTCCACGGCTCCATCTCCATTGCTCCACCAATCACAGCCATGCCACACCTCCTCAGCCCCACCGCCCATCACGTGTAGTACACATGCACCCTCCAGGAAAATTACATACGAACCACTACGGGTATCGGTAACTGCATCATTAATTTTTAGCATGCATTTTTATTTCCTGTAATTGCACTCAAAACCCTATAATTTGAATATACATTTAAACTATTATTTTGCATTCAGTTTTAATTTCGAGAATTCCACTGTGTAGAATAATTAATTCTTTACTATCGTGGATGATTTGTGTACTTTTTTGAGTTGTGGTTGATTAGTGTAATTAATTTGGTGAAAATTTGCATAGTTTACCTACTGCATGCTCTAAAATTTATAATAAATTCCCCATTGCTCTAAAAATTTCCAAAAAATCATAGTAGATAGAATTAATTTGTTTCTATTTTATGCCCAAAAATCATTTCTTTTGCACACATATAAAGATTAAAATGAATGGTTTTGTGATGTGAGTAATTGATTTTTAAATAATTATACAATTAGTATTTTTAAGGAAATAAAAGTTGTTCTGGATAACTTTCATATAGTTCTATCTAGAATAATTTCATTTCTGAGAAATAATTAGGTTTGCTATTTATTAAAATTAAATTCTCAAAATCAAATAGTTTACATATTTAATTCATAATAAAATTAATTTGCATCTGAAAATTCCAAAAAATCAAAATAGCTTAATTTTATATATTTTCACATTTTGACCAAGTTTTAAGATTTTTGGAGATCATTCGATTCAAAATCATATTTTTACCCCTAAGCTTCACCACAATTGCATTTTCATCCTTAATTGCATAAAAATATAAAAATGCTTCTCTAAAAACGCGTCATCTAGATCATCTAATAATTGACCTAAGGAGACAATGGCCTCCCTGAGTTTGACCTTCGTCTTGCCCAAGTAAAAAATAAATCTAACCCGCTCATTTTAATTGAATAATAATTAAATGGTCTTTTTGATTGATCCAAATTGCATGCCTACAATGAACACAATCAACATTAATTTTACATGATTAATATAGGACAATTCAAGGTTCATCAAGGTTCTACCCACGTACGGTCTAGGACTGTGAGGTCGATTTGGTTAGGGACCAATTTTCTTCGATGAAGGTAGGGAAGATCATTTGATCGATATGACAAACGTTACTGGTGCAACCAGCTCCATCAAGAAACTCAACAAGTATAATTACAACTATTAAAAGACATGTATGGGTTCCTATAGGTCACCAGTGGTGACGATGTGGCGCTGTTGTAAGCAGCATAAGTGGATGCTTTGAAGAAATAAAAGATCAAGATGAGGAAAGAAATGTTTGTGCTCAAGACGATGATCGAGGAGGATCTGATTGAGCACATCTGAGAATCCACTACTCCGAAAGAATCTTGGGATGTACTCACCATGTTATACTCACGTAAAAATGTTTGCACAATTGCAACTGTTGGAGAATGATTTGATGATGCTCAAGAAAGGAGAAATGAAAATCACTCAATACTTCATAAAAGGTACGCTTACTTTGCCGAGATATCTCTTAATTAGACATGGAGTCAAAATTAGTGGGCCATGCATGTAGAGAATTAATATCCCTGGCTTGAGGTCAGAATACCATGCATTTGTCACTGTTGTTTTCGGGTAGCCCACTCATGCCACCTTATTAGAGTTTGAAAGTCTCTTAGAAAATCAAGCGACTTTAGATAAGAAAATGACTAGTCTATAAGTGAAAGTCAGAGAAGAAGCACTTTTTATGCACATAAATGAGAGAAACTGCAGGAGTCGCATAAAAAATTCAACTCAATAGTGGAAGCAATATCTTAGAGGAGCTTCAAGCCAGGGGATTCACATTATCAAACACAAAGGACAAATGATTCTTTGCAGAAAAAGAATGAGGGGCGCTTCATTTTTGGGAAAAAAGAGACACTATGCACGTGACTGCAGGTTTCAGAAGAAGCCGGTCGAAAGCAATACAATAACATCAAGCAATCAATATGAAGATTTTTCAAAAGAAAATTGGGACGAGAAGGTCTATACGATGATTGCACCATATAAGAATTTATCAGAAGATGATTGAGATGAGGAGGCATATTCAACGATCACGTTGTACAAGGATTTATCAGAAGATGATTAGGACTAGGAGGCTTCTATGGCGATTGTGCAAGAAGATGAACCGGCATTCGATGAAGCATCCGCCTAGTGGTCACCTCAAGAGGCTGAACTTCCAGATACGAGGACTTCAGAAGACCAGTTAGAAGAAAATCAAGGGCAGCTTCAACAAAAAGAAGTTGGCCTTAAGGAAAAGGATAAGGAGGTGCTTAAGGGTGTTGAGAAGACAATCAATACCCAAGAAAGTGGGAGTTCATGAAGTAAATCCAGAGGAGTCTCAGTCTATTCATATGAGATTAATGACGATTCAAGTACGCTACTTCAGATATCTACCAAACTATGCAAACTAAATCCCAAGTATGTAGATACAGTAGCTGTTAAAGATGAAGGGTTACAGGAACATACTACAAAGTGGAGTAATGCAATGAAAGAAGAAATCGAGGCATGGCAAGATCTTTTTCTTAATACATGTGACGTAAAGCCAATATCTTACAAAGTAGGCTAACAAATTGAAGACACACCTAGATGGATCTACCAAAAGGTATGGAGCTCAAGAATTATATAAACAATAGTTAGAACCATAATGAAATATTTAATCCAGCTGTGAAGAGGACTGCATTAAGCCCTTTGCTATCCTCAATAGCTAGTAAAACATTAAAGCTGCAACAAATGGAAGAGAAGAATGTTTTTCTTCATGGAGAACTTGATCGAGAGATTTATATGCGCCAATGTAGATGATTTGAAGATGAAAGAACTAAGGGTATGTTTGCAATTGAACAAGGTATTATACCTTGAAGAAAGCTTTGGATTTGCCCTAACATGCGGGGAGATGACATAAGAGAAGTTGGTATTGAGGGGAGTGTTGAAATAAAAAGACACCACCAACTTCCCTTGGTTCTAGAAATTTCTTGAGTATGCATTTACTCTAAGTTTCTAGATTTTTCTTTAGAAGACGAGCCTCTTATTCCCTAGAGTTTTCTTAAGTTATTTTAGCTCTGATTATCTAGAGTTCTTAAGGTGAGTTAACTCTAAATATCTAGAATATTCATGGATACACTCAACTCCAATATTATAGAGAATTTCATACTCTTCAAGGCTATTGGAGCAATAATATTAATATACATTGGGAGCCATCGTGTGGAGGCATCAAGGAGAGACATCAAATCAAGGGATAAACACCAAGCATTAAGAAGAGCCACCTAGCAAGTGAGTAAGAGAGAAGGTTAAGTATTTTGTTGTTGTGTCAAGCGAACGCTAGTCTTCTTAGTGAGTTTAATGGTTGTTGTGTGTATATATTTGTATTGTATTTTCAAGTTGCAATATACAATACATCATCTTTATTTGAGTTAAGTATTCTACAAGCAGTATCAAAGCTTGAATATTCTACAAGAGCTACCCTTAACATCTCTTCCCCTCAATCTTAAACACTTCTCCATTGGTACCTGCTGGGAGAAAAGATGGAATAAAATTGTCAAAATCTTTTGACTATTCTAGGGAATTTTTTGGGAAGGATGTTGTTTCCCCCTTCTCCTCTACTTGTGTCTTGCTACGATGCTAGTTTGGAATGTGAGGGTAAAGCAACTCATCCTTTGATTCATTAAATCTTGCTTTTGATGGTTGGATTATTGTTTTTATTTTCTGGGACTATTTTATTTTAACTGTGTTAAGATATTATGGGTCTGCAATAAACCTACCTCTCCACTCGCCTCCATCCCTCTCCTATTTTCTTCATTCTTTCTTCCGTTTTTTAGATGAATATACTATTGACTTTTTTTTGGTTAGAAACAATGAAGTAGCCTCTAATCGAACACTGACTAAGACATAACTAAGTCACTTCTCGGAATAATCTAACACACATGTATCACGTTTAAAGTTTTACTAATGAAATTCACACCTGCCCCATCAATGAAGGTAAACCAGCTTCGCTCCCACAGATTTCAGAATCCAACAACATCTCTGACGTCCACCTCCAAGAAAAGTCCTCCAGATTAACAAGCTTTGCTTGCCATTTGACTGCTTTAATATTGAAAGGATCACAACGATATCCTTTTTAAACTATTTTGATACCACATCAGAAGCTTGCAAAGGGATATTGAAATGGCTGTGGGGGAGAGGTGGGTGATACTTTTCCATTGTAGGCCCCGTCGCACCCATCATCATCGATCACCCATTATCATATGCGAGCTTCACAACTAGACAAATCTACCGGTCTGCGGAGAATCGAACCCATCTAAGCCACCACCATCCTTCATTAATGATGATGTCCTCCTCTTTCTCGTGCTGCTTCTGCTTCTGCTTCTGCTTCTGCTCCCTCTGCTCGTCTTGTCTCTGGTGATGATTATGTTGGCCTTCACTCCCACCTGAGCCTTTGTTGGAAACTACCCTGGAGATCCCGCCAAGGTGGGATCTTGATGAGCTGGGTCCTCGATTTCCTTCAAGATCTTCGGTACCCACTTCTTGTTTGGCCCTCCCGCACCTTCTCGGGGGCCCCCACTAGAGAAAAAGGGGGAGCGTGCTTCCCTGCACTTTCCTCTGCTCTCTTTTGGTTCGCAAAGGGGTCGGTCAACTTTGTGCGCGGTGGGGAGATGGAAGGGGATCCCAAGACGAGGAGCGCGAAGAGGGCGAGGGGAGGGGCGGATAGGGCCTTCTTCTGCTCGGTGGATGGGTGCGAGTCGGATTTGAGCAAGTGCAAGGATTACCACAGGAGGCACAAGGTGTGCGAGGCACACTCCAAGACACCCGTGGTGTTCGTGGGGGGTCAACAGCAAAGGTTCTGCCAGCAATGCAGCAGGTAAATCCCGATGGATATTCGGCTGCCCTTAGTGTTTTGCTTTTGTGTTTGTCGGTATCTGATTTTGAGTGCAGATCTTGAAGGTGGTAGTTATTAGTTCGTGGTGAAAGTTGATTCTTGGACGAATTGGTTTCTTAGTTTCAGTTTGCTTTGGTTTGCTTCAGGTTGTGGTGTGAGCTTTGGGATCTTATTTTCAACAGCAAGATCGGAGTCTGCTTTCCATGGTTTTGAATTTTTCTTTAGGATCACTTTGTATTTCATCTGTTTGTTTGATGCTTTGGTTTTGTGGGATAATGACTGTAGTCTGTAGGTTTACTGCAAGATGATCGCGCCTTTAGTTGAAGATCAGGTTTGTTGCGACTTCTTAGATCAGATTTGAACTGTCCTGGATATATACTTGTAGTTGTTTGACCAGTTAGAGGTGTTGACATTCAGTCAGTGGAATCATATAGCTTTCATGATTATTTAGGTGGGTTGGTAGGTGATGAGGGTAAAAACCTCCTGATACATGGCAGCAACAATATGCCTATAATCAACCTATCTAATCAAAAGAATCTACAAGCCCGGCAAAGATTCTCAGGCTGACCCAGCCAAAGCAAGCCGAAACCTGAGTGAATATGTAACAACCAAATTAGGCGTATCTCAGGTCTGCCAGGTCAGAATAGTTTGTTTGACGCCCCCAAAGGATTGCTGGAGATTGTCGATGCAATCAAATAATGGATCATAATTCTATCATGCCAACCATTGAGGTAACATCCAAGAATCAGCACTTCCCAAGGACCGTCTGACCACCATAAGCAATCAGAGGACCACAGTTCAATCATGCCAAAGATTGAGTTGACACTGGGAAATCTTGGCACCTACAAAGAATCGCTTGACCGATGGAAGGAATTAATAAATGTTGTGTATAAGGAGAAGTTCCCTCTCCTTAAGGAGGGAATAAAAGTTGAATTCTTAGACCGCCAAACATTGAATTCTCAACTCTCTCAGAACACGGATCAAACAATCACAGAAGCGAGCACGAAATAACTGCGACACAGCATTTACGAGGTTCGTCCTTAACTGAGTTACTTCCTCATTAGACACAATACATCTCTCTCTACTGGTGTTAGTACGACAGAACAAAAATAAAGATATTAACCATAAGGGTGAGACTCAAGGGAAAAGAACCGTCATGCAAGAGAATCCCCCTAAAGAGGTTGATCCACTAATCCCAATACAAATAGGACTCGTAATGTAAATGTTTTTTCGAGGTAGTACCCTCGAGCACCCACAAGAAGAGGATGCACATCTACTTTCTCATAGACCTTCCCTTAGGCTTGTTGAGTAGGTGACATGTGGGGGAGGTCACGTAACATGTACAACGTACTAGGCTAAGCACACGAGTTATGATTCGAGACATCTAAATAGTGTCATAGTGATTTGGAGAATCCCACCTCTACCCATGATGTATATCCAACTTGGGTGGAATGTAGTAAGAAATCTCGTTTTGTATGATTGTGTTTGATTCTTTTATCATAGATTATTGTTTACTGAACCATAGCCAATATAATCATCGAAGAAGCTTTCTCGTTTTATTTGGTGCTGCTCTTGGGAAGGAGATTTTCACTATCTATTCACCTTGCAAACAAAAGTTCACGCTTGTGCCATTAAGTCTTCCAATATACTATGTTAATGAGTATATGGGGAAAAGGGGGAATGCCAGAATCGTTAGACCAAACAGAGAATCTCGACAAAATCAATCCTCTTAAGAAGAATCCTACCGAACTTCCTCCACACATTCTCAACTTTACCAACTAGAGTGCGAGTTGGTAGCACTAGAGTGTGAACCTCAAACACCTTTCCAATCATTGAGAAAAGAGGGGTGTTTGTTTCACGCCAAAAGCATCAGATTGAAGGATCAAAAGAAACTCGAGCAATCTGAGTATAGATGAAAATAAAGAATGCAATGGGATAAATTTACGTTGGGTAGGGTTCCTATATAGGGTAAAACCCCATAGCACATTAGGTAGCAACTGCAAAATAGACCCCGAACGGTTACAAAGGGAAACATAGAACACGGAAATAAAATAAAAGAGGAAAAAGAAAGTTATGGCTATAATAGCCTATAACGTCAACACCCCCCTCGAGGTGGAGCATATCTATCGATCATGTCCAACTTGGAAGTCAACATTTACATGTGTTTCTTTGGAAGTACCTCGGTGAATATATTCGCAAGCTGGACTTCAGTGAAAATACGTGGAGTAGTAATCTTTCCTCCTCGTACTACATCTAAGTGGCAATCCATTTTAATATGCTTAGTCCTCTCATGGAAAACATAATTAGTAGCCATGTATGTTGCAGACTTGTTGCAGACTTGTTGCAGTAGAGAGGAACATGAATGGCAACAGGGAGTCCAAGTTCCTATAGAAAGGACACGAGCTAGGTATTCTCGCATGTGGCTTGGGCTCTTGCTTTGTATTTTGCTTCTGGATTTTATCTTGAAATAACGGTTTGTTTCTTGCTTCATCATGTAATAAGGTTTCTGTCAACAAACATGACGTAGCTAGTGGTGGGCTGTCTCTCCTCAGGAGCACTAGCATAATTAGCATCTATATAGATGGTGATATCGGTGCGACCGTTACCCCCATACAAGAGGCCTTTTCCTAGAGAGTCATTTAGTATCGAATGTGATTAAAAGAACATCATGCCAATGTCTGTAGCGTGGCTTCTCTATATACTAGCTAGGTTTGCTCACATCATATGATATGTCTGGTCTAGTGACAATAAGATAAAACTGCTTGTCCATTAGGCTTATGTACTGTGTAATGTCTTCAAACACATGATCCGTAGAGATAGCATGCAAGCTTGCAAAAAATGGCTGACTAGGCCATTTAGTCTAGTGGGGGGTGGACTTGACTAAGACTAATTGGTCACTAGTCGGCCAACAGAGTCTTTGCCATGATTAGTCAGCTGACTAGGCTAATTAATCGGTCATTTTTTTGCAACTGGGCTATGCCTTATTTTTAATTTTTTATAAAGAAAACTTAATCCATGATACTTAATATTTGATTATAATTTAATTATTTCTTTTATTTCTCGATGATAGTATAAAAAATATATAAATTTATGTAAATATAGGATTATATGTATAAAAATGATTTATATATTTAAAATAGTTAAAAAATAAAAATCGACCAAAGTTCGACTAAATCCGTTTAGTTGTTTGACTAATGATTAATCCGTAGTCAGTGACCCGATCAATCGAGTACCGACTACCGACTTTTGCAACCTTGATAGCATGTTTCTGTAACTATATTGGAATGTCTGATGGTTTGCATCCAACTAAGCCAGCCTCTGTAAGGATATCTAATTAATACATTCTTTGTGACAAGTGCACTCTTTCTACAATGTGTATCACCTCAATGCTTAGAAAGTATCTGAGTTGACCAAGGTTCTTGGTAACAAATACCTTCTGGAGGAAGGTCTTGTTCTTAAGAACACATGCTCTGTCGTCATTAATGCCATGTCATTAACATAAACCACAAGCATTACAGTACCTGATGAGTTGATAAACACAATAGTCAGATGCCATCCTATATAAAAAGCTGATCTTAGAAGTTTGTGCGACCGTGCTTGTTGACCTTGCTTATGGTCGTAAATGGTCTTACGTAGTCGAGATACATACTCTCTATCTACGGAGTAACCACGCGGCTGTATCTTATAAACCTCTTGCTCTAGGTCACCATAGAGGAAAGCACTCTTTACATCAAGCTGAGAGATAGGTCAATTCTTGTTGGTTGCATCGGTAGAATAGTGTGAATAGATCCCATCTTTGTCATAAGTAGTCAAATCGTAGGTCTGAATGAAGCCTTTTCACTACAAGCTATGCTTTCAATTTGTCAATGGAGCTATATAGAGAACGTTTGGTCACGAAGACCCATCTGGGGGCAACAAGGGTCACGCCTGACGGACATGCTACAAGGTCCCAAATGCCTTTGGAAGTAGGCGCATCCATCTCCTCGTCCATGGCATGTTTCCAACCATGGCCCTCAGGGAAACTACAATGATCATGAGGAACAATGATCACCATTGGAGCATTTGTAAAACCCCATCACATCTGGATAGACTATCCGTAGAAGTAAAATATGACAAGGGGTGTAGAGTACATTTCCTTTTGGATTTTCGCAGTAAAATTGGGAGTTCTGAGGTAGGATTTGCAGTGGTGGGGCCACTGGAAGAAGGCACATTATCCTGCAAACAAGGAACATGTAAATGGGCTAAATCAGGTTGCATAATGGGCTCCTAGCGTAGACAGTAGGAGGAGGAAGCTCCACGTGAATATTACTGACATGCTGAGTGAAGCAGCTAGTTTGTTCAAAGAAGGTGACATCGGTCGATATGTGGTAGTGATGATTAATCGGATTATAACATATGGACTATTGTTGGGCCAATAGTACATAAGGAAGGCACATTTGATGGCACGAGCAGACGACCTGTCAGTAGCATGAAAGTTGTGATCAAAGGCAATGCAACCTAAGATTCACAGAGGCATAAGGAATGGTTCCTCATCTCCTTAGAGAAGAGGGAAGGAACGGGTCCATTGGAAATTGAAGAGGGCACATGATTAATAAGGTATGTGGCAGTAAGAATAGCATCGCCATAATATGTTTTAGGGATTCTCATGTGAATAAGGAGGGTTCGGGCAATATCTAAAAGATGATGAAGTTTTCTTTCTGTCACCCCATTTTGTTACACGGTATACGAACAAGTCTAGTGAAGGGTACTTTGAGTGGTAAATAAAGTGATTAATTTCTATTGAGCAAACTTAAGAACATTGTCAGTTCTGAAAATCTTAACACAAGTAGAGAAAGATGTTTTCATGAATTGAAAGAATGATTTGACAATTTTATTAATTTTTGACTGTTCCTTTATTAAGTTCAACCATGTTAATATGCTATAATCATCTATAAAAACAACTAAATACTTATGACTGCCCACGATACGAATTGGACAATTTCCTCAAATGTCACAATGGACTAAAGAGAAAGGTGAGAAACTACAAGGCTCAGACTTCGAGGGGAAAAACCTGATGATGTTTGTTGAACTGGCATGCTTCACACTCAAAAGTCTTCAATGATGATAGTCTAGGAAATATCTGAGAGAGATCTCTGGTAGAGGGATGACCAAGATGCAAATGCGAAAGGAAGGGGTCATCATAAACTGAGACATGACTAACAAAAATGTAGTTATCAAGGATATCAAGATATTACAAGCCATTCTTCTCACTTTCATCAAAGATATGCAACATTTGGTTGTCTAAAAATAACAACACTCATAAAAAAATCACTCTGCAGTTTAGTTCAACGGATAATCTATAAACAGACGGTAAGCTCGATGGAAAGTCATGCGTACAAAAGACCCCAGAAAGTTTGAGTTTGGAGGAAAACTCCATGGTCCTAATGGTTGTAATGATGAATGAGCGATGCTACGTGAACTGACTTCACAGTAGAAGAAGGTTCTGAAGAGGCCATACATGAGTAGATGCGTCGGAATCGATAATCCAAGCTGGAGATGAGGTAGAGACAGAGTTGGCTACAATACCTGAAATAGTATCTAGATTCGCAACACGAGGATTCTTATAGGTGGGAGAATTCTATAGTAGCTGCATGGGTCTAGAGTAGTTTGAGGCAGAAAGATGGATCATCTGCCACTGAAATCCTTATATGAGGGCATCTTTATCATAGTTGCATCATAATTAGATAAGATGTAACATTGACTTGTTGTGGTTTGCCAAGCTTTGCTCAACATGTCTCAGATGGGTTGTTGGAGCTGTGGCAGTGAATGCAAGGTGTGCGGTACGATCGTGGCCAGAATCACGGCCTCGACATCCTCAAGAGTTATAATGATTGCCTCTTCCAGATGATGCCAGAAAAACATCGTTCTCCATAGGCCAGGGAGGATGAATATGACTAGTAGATGTCTTGAGCTGCCGTAGACGACCGAAGATGACCTTGATTGAGGGAATTGCATTAGACGTGAGAAATTGGTCCTTCACGGTTTGGTAACGGCGATTAATATTGGTGAGAAATTTGTAGATTTGCCATTCAGATCTTTTCGCTACCTATTTGGTACCACATGTTGTTTGAAAGATAGCAAGTTCCTCATAGAGACTGGTGAGATTTTGATAGTACTCCATGAGGGTAGACCCTCCCTAAGAAGTAGACTAAATCCGCAAGTAGATACTTGCAAGTCGTGACTTGGTAGTATGCTAAGAATAGGCTTGTGCTAGTTCATTCCACATATCCTTCACAGCGTCCTTGTATAGAAGATTAACAACAAGATGGGATTCAACATTGTTGGTCATCCATGTCATGACGTAATAGTTGCCCCCAAGGTAAGACTCACAATCTTTGTTCGTTTTTTTAGAGGCTCCTTTGTCAGAGTAGAAAATTTTCTCTGACTGTCGATGAACACCTTGAAGGCTCGAGACAAAGCACATAATTATCTGCACCATTGAGTTTGATAGAGGTCTCTTAAACCATTGTAAAAGATGAGGAAAACATAGGCTTGTACTCAATAGGAGCCACGACCATCGTGATCAGAGGGATAAATCCATGAAGTGTTGTAGAAGTCTAATCACACATGTGGAGAATGATTAAGACAAGAACCCTTGGCCGAAAGGGCATGCATGACCCACAGAGGGTGCAAGAGTTGCCTGTAAATGGGGTTGCAGGTTGCTGTCGCGTGAGATGTGTGTTGCTGCATTGGGCATAAGTTGGAGGGGGTGTACATTGTTGCCTAGGCACGTCGAAGGTGCATGCACTGCTACTTGGGTGCGCGGGAGGATGCGTGCGTGGCTTCCTAGGCACGCGAGAGGATGTGCACACCGTGGTAAGTTGGCAGGGTTCCACGCGGGGCCTATGATGAAGAGATGAAGGCCGTGTGGGGCTAGGAGGCGTTGGAGAGGGACATGTTGGTGGCGGCGGAGGGTAACTTGAGTACGAACTCTGGTCTAGGCCATTTCTCTAATACAATATGGAGAAAAATAGATAATGAAGTGGAATGATTTTATTCATTGGGACATGGTTTCTTTATAGGGTAAAACCCTAGAGCCTAATAGATGCCAGTTACATAAGGGTTACAAAGGTAAACAAAGAACATGGAAATAAACTACAAGAGGAAAAACAATGTTACGACTATATTAGACAATACTGTCAATACTGAGAATGATATTCCCTAGCAAGAAGATTATCACCAGTGCATGACTCATACAAGGATGGATTTTGTGGAAGCAATGAATGCCATTCTCACCCAAAGAACTATATAGATTTGATCAGCAAAGTCGTCAATAGGAGATAAAAGGGGTGCTAACCTTTACTGTCGACCTTCGAACATATTTTTTCTTTAGGAGATCATGTTTGAACAACCACCTTGTAAAATTGGGGCTCTGAATATGAAGTCCTATGGTGGTACAATTAATCTATTCAATTTTCTCCTACAATACAAGCAAAACATGATAATAATCTAATGCAGCGATGTATGATATGTATTAATTTTTCATATCCAACATGATTTATTGCAAATTTCTTTAAAATATTGACCCCCTCGATCCATCTTGACGTACTCGGACATTGCTTACAAGTTCGCCAATCATTTTGTGTTTAAATGCTCGGATTCTAGATGACCATCGTAAACATCACACCATCAAGCAAGTAAATGATGAGCCGTTGTGGGAGTTTATCAAAAGTTTAAAGGATTAGTATATGCAGTGCAATCAGCCTTTTGATGACTATGCCATCTACAGTCTACTGGAGAATTTTCAGGGCTTTCTTTATGACATAGAACATAAAATAATGGTCGAGGGAGGATGCAGTAGATTCTCCATTCAAAATGAGATAGCCAAATACATGAAATGGAAAGAGACAAGCTAAACAAAAATAACCAAGCAGAAATAGATCTCGAACCACAAGAATGATTATAAAAAAAACCTAAAGAATAGTCGCGGTGTGATTAACAAAGATTAGCATTATCGGGTAGGTATCATAACTATATCAACTTAGTTGCTTCCATTTATAGCGGTTGGAAAACCCGAGATGAGAAGACCCTTCCCCCTTCCCTTGATTAAAAAGGCATATGCAAAGGGCCCTTAATGCGAATTCCACGGGGACTGAGGGCACGAAATCGACATAAGTAGAGAAAAGAAGCCTGGATGAGACCAAACCATAATGACTTTCATTCATCGAATGACCTTGGGAAAATATGAAGATCTTGGCATAGACTTAAAAGATAGATGAAAGTCTCACCTGATGACTTTATTTTAAGGAACATGCCAAAAGATCATTAACCTACAGATGTTTCTAAATTTGCATCTGTGCTCTTCTACTCATTGAACTCATCACCTTCTAGGCAGACCGAGCAGTCCATGATGATCATGGTCATGCTTGACACAGTGGACAAGAGTGCTTCCAAAAGCTTCTCGGCTTCAATTGATGAGGGGGGACACAACCATCCCGTCGCCTTCGACCAACGTCAACCCCTTTACATGCATTGTTGCCTTTCAGTTTAGTGCAGAAGTGCGGGGGTCCATAGTCCTGTAACTCTCCATTAGTAATGAGTCCAGTTAGAAGGGACCCAAGATAAGATGCCGATGGACGAAGGAAGTGTGTAAACGTCCTATTGATGCTCGCATACATGAAGATGGGCTAAGTATGTTATTACTCAAAGACACATACCCATCATCAACTTCGACAGCAACATAAGAAGCCGAAGAGTGATAAGCCACCTTCCCTATGTATCTAGGTGATGAAGATTGATATCTAATGTCCATGTTCATATTGTTGGGGATTAAATCCTCCATCGACATCTTTGGTTAACCGACCATCCATGGATTCCCAGTGCTATCATCTTCATAGTACCTCTATGGCGTTCCTCACCTGTAAGGGTATTGGCCCATTACAGTAGAGTGTATACATTGGTTCAGAACAAGACATCATGCACATGAAGAGATGTTATAAAAGAAGTCCCCCCTCGAGTCAAAAAAGGAAGGAATAAAAAGTATGTATGGCCTTGAGCAATGATAAAGATCTAGAGACGGCTTTCATAAGCAAAAGTGTTGAGCATTCTGCGTTAATGACCATATCTACACCATGCTCTACGAGATATTCCCAAGCATGCATGACCACCTTGTCGCAATTGGGTATGAGTTAATCGAGCAGGAAGCCAAAGAACTCTTTACCTTGTTGCACATCAACTCAAACATTATGATATGGTGGGTATTAGGGTGACACCTATTATTGAGAGTTGAATTGTTAACCCTAGTTCTAGGGGTATTCCGGAAAACTCACTATCTGGGAGTCATCCTCTATGTAACCCTAATCTTAGGACTTCATCTATATAAGGAGCCCTAGGGTCCTCTTTCTCAATAAGAAATATTATCACAACCTTCAACTTGGTATCGGAGTGGGTTCCGCTCCCCCTTCCCCCAGCCCCCACATCACGCCCCCCAACAATGCCTCCCCTGCCCAATGACCCCCTCCCCCCCCAGAAAAAGCCCACCACCTGTCGATTTCCAGCAAAGCCCCTCTCTTAGCCCATCCCCCCTAAAAACACCACCACCCCCGATTCCCAGCGAAGCTCCCACACAAAGCGCCCTAGCCCAACCCCTCCATCGCCCAACAGGGCACAACACAACCCCATCTCTACTGCTCCTGCCACCATTCCTCCGCTATTGTGCTATCGATCGATATCTCTCCCTCTACTTACCACCAAATTGATACCCCACCACCACTGTCCATCCTCTACTTTGCCCAACCATCCTCACTGGTTTTAGTATGAACTAATCATGTTCTTTCTTCTTTGTCTACATATCTTTCTACAACATGCCTGACACCTTAGTCATAGATGTCTCAATCCGAAGTGGCGTCACATGGATATGATGGAGGGAGAAGCTGACTATTCATCTGGCTTGATTCCCAAGTTCGGAGAGACCAACTATCTCAAATGGTCCCGCATGTTCCTCATGATTGTATGTGAATATGGCAAGGAACATATTTTATTGGAGCCAGAGCCTGCTGAGAATGCAGGAAAATAAGTGTATGCAGCTATAGCATTTACACCCTCAACACTTTGAGGTGCAATTCCTTTAGATAAGTCAGTACTATATCTCAAGGAAATGGAGTTTTCCTTGGAATTTCCCATATGAGATTTATCCATGATGTAACCTTGATGTGATGGTCCCAATACCTTCTTTTCTTTGCTTTTGAATAGTTTCAGAACAAAGACCTAAATGACACCCTTGAGATATTTGATTTCAGAGGTATGTGACAATCGGATTTTAAACACTTTCATCATCCTTATATCATTCCAAATGATTAGGATTTCATCTACATTTAACACGATGGACACAATAGAACTCCCACTAAGCTTCGCATGGTTCATCAAGATTCTATCTAAAATCACGACCTTTATGATTTCATCAAATATGATATTCCAACTACAAGAAGCTTGTTTGAGCTCATAAATGGAGTCTTCAGCTTGCACACTTTGCCTTCCTCAATTATGAAGCCCTGGTGCTACTTCTGTAGAAGTGTTTCTTATTTTTGTACAGTTTCCTTATTGTTCTTTATGTTATGTTCTCCTATGTAATTTACCCATAGATATCTTCTCTATACAAGAGAGCCTAGTATTCCAAGGAATAAATATCTTTCATTCTTTTTCCCAACATGGTATCAAAGCAACGGTCTAGACCGGAGCTCTCGAAACCCTAAACCTAATCTCATCACCGTCAAGCTCCCTCCTTCCCTCGTCTCTCCTTCCGCCGCCGCTGCCCACTGCTGTTCAACGGCATTTGTTACTGCACACTGCGGTTCATCGGCATCTCCTGCCTCCCCCAGTCCATTCGGCGGTAGCCTTCTAGCCACATCTCTCCCTTCGGAGGCATCTCTCTATTCGGAAACTCCTCTAGCCGCAACTACTCCATTTGGTGGCAACCCTTACCATCCAAATTCCCTTTGGGTGACACCCCTTACCGTCCAAGGTTGTTAGCGACAATGTTGTGGCCGTCATCTCCCTCTTCCTTGAGTAGAGGTCTATAATTGGAGATGTATTTGATTGCATGAAAACTAATTATTCTACAAATTTATTTTTTTTACATATTATATTATAACAAAAACAAAGCCTTTTCCTGCATTAAGTATGGATGGCTACATGGATTCTTTGCCTCTATTTAGATCTATCTTGGGTCATTCTCAGGTTTAAAACTAAAAAGCTAAGATCCCTTTGTATAATTTCATTCCAACACTTCTTAGGCATTCGTCGCCCTCTCTTAGCCGGCTCAACATCCTAAAACTCGCATCTCCTCACCGGTGCATCACCTAGCCTCCTTTGTAAATGGTTAAACCATCTTAAGTGATTTTCTTGCATCTTATCATCGATCGGAGCTACACCAACTTTTCTTCTGATTGCATCACTCCGAATCCAATCTTTACATGTGTGTCTACTGCCATTCTATGTACATCCATCTTAGCATTTTCATTTCTGCTACTTTCATTCTCTGCACATGTCTATGGTTCACAGGCCAACATTTAGATTTATATAGCATAGCAGGTCTCACGACTGCTTTATAAAGTTTTTTTTTTGAATTTCAAAGGAATTTTCTTATCACTGAGAACAATAGAGGTTCCTCTCCACTTTAACCAACTTGCTTTATTCGATTAGTAACATTTCTATCAATTTCCCCATTATGTTGCAAAATAGATCTCAAGTATCTAAAAGCATCTCGCTTCTGAATATTATCATCACCAATCTTCACCTCAATTCCTTCACCATTGCTTCCATCAAAAGTGCATTCCATATATTCCATCCTAGCCCTACTTATATGAAATCCTTTATCCTCAATGCATGTCTCCAGATCTCAAACTTCTCATTTACCCTATCTCAAGTCTCATCAATCAACACAACATCATCAACGAATAACATACACCAAGGTATCTCATCATGAATGTGACTTGTCAACTCATCCATAATCAAAGCAAAAAGGAATGGACTCAAAGCCGAACCTTGATGCAGACCAATGTTGATGTCTAAATAGTCAATCTTCCCAGAATGTATCCTTACACAAGATGAAGCCCTATCATACATATATTTTTGAGGTTAATGTATAGGACGTGTACTTGTCTCTTCTCCACAATCACTCTTGTGGGACAAAATCATAAGCCTTCTTTAAATTAATAAAAATCATATGGAGGTTCTTCCTTTTACCTCTGTAAATCTCCATTGTTCTCCTTAGCAAGTGGATGGCTTCAATAGTTGAGCGACCTGACATGAATCTGAATCGTTTTTTTACTTTGGAAACTTGCCTCAACCGAGATTGCCAAAGTTTGCCAAATGGATATCGGTGACCACTTATATCTCAAGGAAACGAGATTGCCAAAGTTTGTATCGAAACGATATCGGTGACCTGTCGATACCGATATATCGCCGATATATCGACGATATATCGCGATATGGCGATCCCTGTCCTCCATCAACCCACCGCTAAGGCGATGTGGGACATCCTGGCGGCCACTTATTCGCAGGTGCAAACTGAAACAAAGATGCTACAGCTCCAGCATGACATATTCACCATGAAGCAAAATGGTTGGCCACTACATTCCTTGTATACATCCCTACAGGGGATGTTTGAGAAACTTTACAGTACTACACCTCTCACGGCTACCCCTGAGCAGCAGAAGACCTTCCGAAATGCTACCATGGTGGGGGTACTGCTAGCAGCACTTGATCCTGAGTATGAGGCAGCCCGATCTCATATACTTGTTGATGCTACCATTCCTCCTATGGAGGAAGTTTATCGGAGGCTTAGCCGCATCTCTGTTCCTTCCAGCACTTCTACTCCACCACCTTCGACGATGGTTGTGTCGCGAGGGAGAGGTGGTCAGTCTTCATTCCGCGGACATGGACCTCGTGGCCGAGGAGGTCGTTTTCGCCAACCATGTACTTTCTGCCATCGCACAGGTCACTTCGAGGATACATGCTATTCTAAGCATGTGTTTCCACTTTCCAGCATTGGTGCGTGTATCTGAGCACGTTACATCTCCGTCGGCATCCACTTCAGATCACCGATTTGAGGAGCTTGTGGCGCGATTGCACGATATTATGCCTCAATCATCTACAGATTGTTCAGGAGGTTCTTCAGATATTGCTGCTTCAGTATCTGAAATACTTCTGCCGCTGCCAGCACCTCAGGTAGTGCTTTTGCTTTTACATCCTGTCATGATCTCTCAGATTGGATTATGGACTCCAGCGTAACCCATCATCTCTGCCGCGACAGAGATAGACTTGAGTCATACAGAGACATTCCACCTGGACGTTCAGTGCTCATAGCTGATGGGACTCATTCCCCCATCGTTGGACAGGGGGATATTACCTCGTCACCGTCCATGCATTTACATAATGTTCTTCATGCTCCTGAGTTTTCCATGAATCTACTGTCTATCAGTCAGATTTACAAAGGATTTGCACTGTCGCGCTATATTTGACCCATCTTCTTTTATTTTTCAGGACATACTAACGTGCATGGTGATTGGCCGTGGCTCTGAGCAGAATGGTCTCTATCGTCTGGTCTGGAATTCATATGATGGCGTCTCTTCCTACTCAGCCGGATTAGTCTCTCCGTACACCTGGCATCTACGCTTTGGTCACCTCCTTCTTCAAAAGATGCGTCATCTCTTTCCTCAGATTTCTCCAAGTTCGTCGTTTCGATGTGAAGCCTGTCAGTTGGGAAAGCATCATCGAGCTAGCTTCCCTAGTCGTCAGTGTCGGAGCAGTAGCTCTCCTTTTGAATTATTTCATGTTGATATTTGGGGTCTGAGTCATGTTCTTGATCATCAGGGACACATGTTCTATCTTGTAGTAGTTGATGACTTCTCTCGTGTATCGTGGGTATTTCTTTTAAAGAATAAATCTGAAGCAGGGGATGTTATTAGAAATCTTATCATTGAAGAGCAGAATGTTTTTTCCTCTTCTGTCAAATATGTTCGAACGGACAATGCGTTGGAATTCTGCACTCGCTCTCTCTCCCATTTCTTTTCGTCCAAAGGTATTATTCATCAAACCATGTGTACTTACACATCTCAACAGAATCGAGTGGCAGAAAGAAAACATTGTCATCTCCTTGATATCAAGGCCCTAAATGTCGGTTTCGGTCACCATTTCGCTAATTGAACGAAACGGAATTTCGATCGAATTTTGACCGAATTTTCGGTCATTTCGGTAATTTTTTGTACTAGGGCCCCCATATTTTGGTCATTTCGGCCATTTCGGTCTAATTTTGATTTCGACAGGATATCGATATTCGACAAAAATCCGATCGAATTTCAATGAAATTTGAGGCCATGCTTGATATTACTCGAACTCTGCTTATCCAGAGTTGTGCGCCTATTATTTTTTGGGAGGATGCTATTCTTACGGCATGCTACCTTGTCAATCGTATGCTGTCTTCTGTACTCGGTGAGAAAATTCCTCTTTCTGTTATTTTTCCAGAGAAGGAATTATTTTCTCTTACCCCTCGTGTCTTTCGTGCTATTGCTTTTGTTCACCACTTGTCTCCTGGACTTGACAAACTCTCACCTAGAGCTGTCAAGTGTGTCTTTGTTGGTTACTCTCGAACTCAAAAGGGTTATCGTTGTTATGATCCTGATGTTACATTTTTTGAGTTAGTTATGTACTCCCTTGCAGGTGACAGGTTGGCCTCTTCCACATCTAATGATGACGTCAATGTTCCTCCTCCTCCTAGTCTGAGTCTACCTTTGTCCATTCCTGTCCTGGTCGTCACGCCAACGTCATCTCCACCACCACCACCACCATAACCACCTATCATGCCATTACCTAAATTCTATACACGTCGGTCAGATCCTGCTCACGCGGCACGTCAATCATCCATCATGCCTCAGGTATATTCAGATGCTATTACTAACGATGGGTCGGATAGCGTGCCTGTGCAGGATTATTCTTTGCAGGAGGAGTGTGCACCATCGAGTACAGTGGATGATGATCTTGATGTCCCGATTGCTATTCAGAAGCAGAAATGGACTTGTGCATCTTATCCCCTTGCTTCCTAGGTTTCCTTTCACCGCCTCACAGGAGACTTCCAGAGATTTGCTGCGGCTTTGTCTTCCGTGGAGATACCACGGAATTATCAGGATGCTATGAAAATTGAGTTCTGGCGGTTGACTATGGAAGAAGAAATGGCTGCTTTACAGTCCCGGGGTACATGGAGATTGGTTACCGCTCCATCCGGCGCATCTATTATTAACTGCAAATGGGTATTCACAATGAAGTACCGCGCAGATGGGAGCCTTGACCGGTACAAGGCACAGCTAGTGGCAAGAGGCTTCACTCAAACATATGGTGTGGACTATATAGATACATTCTCTCCAGTGGCTCGTCACTCTACTCTTCGCATTCTTCTATCTGTTGCTGTAGTACGTGACTGGTCCATATTTCAACTTGATGATAAGAATGCATTCTTGTATGGCGATCTGCAGGAAGAAGTCTACATGCAGCAGCCACCGGGGTTTGATGCTGAGGGGGAGAATCATATGGTATGTAGACTTCACAAGGCAATATATGGCCTTAAACAGAGCCTAAGGGCGTGGTTCCAGAAGCTTTCCCACCTAATTGAACAACATGGATTCAAAAGATCAAATGCGGATCACTCATTGTTCATTCAGAAGACTTCTAGAGATACGGTTGTTATTATGGTATATGTTGATGATATTCTGGTTACAATAGATGATGCTCAGGGGATAGAGATGGCAAAAACATATTTTGGGTCGTCAGTTTGTCACAAAGGATCTTGGTATCCTACGATATTTTATGGGGCTAGAGTTCGCCAGGAATGCACAGGGTCTGGTGCTGACCCTAAGGAAATATATTATAGATTTGCTGGTTGAAACGGGTATGGTTGGATGTAGACCATCGAGCACTCCTATGGATCCAAGTATGAAATTATATGACAACAATACTGAAGAGGTTGACAGGAGAAGATATAGAGAGATGATGGGTAAGCTTCTTTACATCACTATAACTCGGCCCAATATTGCTTTTGCAGTAAGTCGAGTGAGTCAATTCATGAAGCAGCCAAGACAGATACATATGGATGCTATATATATGATACTAAGGTATCTAAAGTCTTCTCCAGGCTCAGGATTGTTGTTTAGAAAGAACATAGATTTATCTATTTTGGCTTGTGCAGATGCAGACTATGCAGGATGTCCTAAGGATCGTAAGTCTACTTCGGGCTTTGCAGTTTTTGTGGGTAGCTCTCTGGTTTCTTGGAAAAGTAAGAAACAAACTGTTGTGGCTAGATCTAGTGCTGAATCTGAATATAGGGCCATGGCACAAGAAAGCACTGAGATGATGTGGGTTCGAGTTGTACTAGAAGACTTGCATATAGATGTACCTCTACTAGGGATGCAACCGGATGCGGATATATCCATATCCTTCCGCTACCGTATCCGCTTTTTAGCGGATACGTATATACATTTTCGGATTTTAGCGGGTACGGATACGGATAGGGATACTAGTTTTAATTTTTTTGCGGATACGGATTCGGATACGGATATCATTATAGTTTTTTTTCGGATAGGGATACATGTACGGATGTATATAGTTTTCGTGGATATGGATACGGATATCCGTATTATCAGGTCACTTATGACATGTACATCTATATGCTAATATAGATCTCCTGATGGGCATATATGTAAAATTTTATATAAAAGGAATAACCATCCAGATCCGAATCCCACGCCCAACATGCCTTGCATTTCCATTTCTATATTTACTATATTTAATTGGAATATGAAACGACATGCATTGTGTTTCGTTTCTCTCCCGAATCCCCATCTTTTACAAAATATATTTCCGGTCTGAGATTGTTTCTTATTTATTATGTAACATTGTAAGCTTATTGAATCTAGGATTAGTCATCCATAAATTACAAATCCGTAAAGACATCATTTCTAATTAAAAGTATGAGGAGGCACTTAATATTTATAGGATAATCTGTATCCGTTTCTCAAATATCCGTATCCGAATCTTGATTATCCGATTCCGAATTCGTATCCGTATTTAAGGATACGGTATTCAATTTTCGATCTCTGTATGATATCCGTTTCCGTATCCGTATCCGTATCCATATTTTGAAACAGATAAGGATATGGTAATACCTATATCCATATCTGTATCCGTCCGTTTGCATCCCTAACCTCTACCCATGCAGCTACAATGTGACAATCAAGCTGCTTTGTTCATTGTCAATAATCCATCATTTCAAGAAAGAACAAAACATATTGAAGTAGACTGCTACTACACTAGAGATATGATTTAGAAGGGCTTGATTTCTACTTCACATGTTAGTTCAGAGGAGCAGACTGCCGACATCTTCACCTAGCCATTGCTCAGAGGACCTTTCCAGAGATGTTCTTCCAAGCTGAGCATGATTGATATCTATGCTCCATCTTGAGGGGGAGTGTAGAGAATATTATGTGGTCGGTGTATTATTTATTCTATTTTATTTTCCCGATAACCTCTTATGTAATTTACCCATGGGTCCTCTTTATATAAGAGAGCCTAAGGTTCTATGGAATAAACTGATTGCTCGTTTCCACCAACAGGATATAAAATGATTATGCGTTTTACGTAAAAGTAAATGAGATATTACTAATAGATTTTCATTTTACAAAGAATCATACAAAATTTACAAAGGAAATATGAATTTTATGAATGAGCTTTTCATTCTGCACAACATGACATGGCTGAAAACGTACTTAAGTTTTATAAAAGAATCACAAGATATTTACAAAAAAATGCCAAAATCAAAAAAGCTAAAAATAGTAATTCGAAATACTAAATAAAATTAGAAATTAATTTAAAAACAAGATGACCAAAATACTTTTTTGGAGAAGTGAGATAGATGGAACCATTAGATTTAAATTTAATGGCTATGAATGGGATTTCCTTTATCAGGGAACCTCCTTATTTGAAATGACCCAAACACACATATCAGGTAACTAACTGGTTACCTCCACAGCTTTTAGTTGCACATGGAAAGTATATTTATACTTGGATTTTTTTGGATAATGACATTATGGCTAACCATGTCATTAGAATTCTCCATGTGCTGACTAACCATGCTTACAACATATTGTATATCTAGCCTAATGATTGTAAGATACAAAAGTTTGTCCACTAGACCTCTGTATTACTTAATATCTTCAAATAGACCATCCTTAGTGGTTAAATGATACCAAGATTCTGCTCAAGGCCCTAAATATCGGTTTCTGTCACCATTTTGGTGATCGACCAAAATGGAATTTCGGTGGAATTTCGACCAAAATTTCGGTCATTTTTTGGTACTAGGGTCCCTATATTTTGGTCATTTCGGCCATTTCGGTCGAATTTCGATTTCAACAGGATATTGATATTCGACAGAAATTCGACTCAATTCGCTGAAATTTGAGGCCATGATTCTGCTTGAATGAGCGGTGGCTTACAACCAAGTAAGCTTGCACCCTCTAAGATATCAAGACAATACTTTCTTTGTGTGAAAAAAATCCTCAAGATGTATGAACACCTTTTAAAGGAAGGTGTTGGTCACTAGAATCATTTTAATCTTAATAGCCCCTAAAAATCGATATAAAAAGGTGATATAAACTGAAATGTGCTCATTGCTCAATGGATATGGAGAAATCCATGGTTTTGAAAGACCTTGGATAGGGAAAACGCTTCCACAAAGGCGAAGAACAATGCCTCCTTTATCCAATCTATCATTCCCTCATCGACGGGAACATTGGAGCAATATCAGATTTAATCTGAGTCTAGCAACACCATTACTAGCTACCAATGGTGCTGCAGGTGGCTAGTACTGGTCTATGACATTGGTGGATGTCGTTAGTGATTCTTGGTGCCATGATGGTAGATGGGAGGGCTAGGTATAACATGTATGCTATGTTGGTCTAGGATCGTTGCTCTGATCCCATGTTGAAATATAAAAGGAAATAACATTCTTGTAAATTAAGAGAAATATAGATATCCATGTATAAAATGAGATCGTAACATCCCGAAGGTAGGTAAACAGTACCTATAGGCATACACAGAAATAATCTAGAAAAGGAAGACACTGAGGAAAACACAATAAATGCAAGGGATTTTTAACCAGCAGACCCTATAAACGTTTTAAAATGCCTCTACGACCTTTTGCACAACGTAATTACCCCATCGACCCTGTAAATTACCCCAAAAACCCCCACGGGATTAAAACATATTATCCTGAGGGTTCATGGGGTAAGAGTTGGCAAGTTTACGGGGTCGAGGGAGGAATTAGGTTGTTTCAAAGGTCGTGGAGGTGATTGGCAAAGTTTATAGGGTCTGCCAGGTAAAAATCCCTAAATGCAAATGTTAAATAGAGTAATTGCTATATATATGCCTATATATTAATATTCCTAAATGTTATTGGCTCGATGAAGTTCTTACAAGGGCATAGTTTAATAATGAGGGTGTTTGGATGCATGACCTCAAATTTCACTGAAATTCTATCAAATGTACATTAAAATTCCACTTCTGTAGGTTGGTGAAATTGAAATGCTTCCTTATTTCTTTTCGACGAAATGCCAACTAAATTTCATCGAAATTGCATGTGATTTCAACGAAATGTCAAAAATAAGGGAATCTAACCTTTGTTGTCATCGAAAATTGCCTATATAAATGAATTTCACCCATTTCTCCATTGACGTGTTGAGTTCTTAGAGAGCTTTATATTGTTTGAAGAAGTTTATTTAGCGAGTTTCGAAACTTTGGGTCTAGATCCAAACCAAATCAGTTGGAAACAAGCTTCAAGAGTTATATTCAAGTTTTAAAGCCGAAGAGGTTTATTTTGACATATCTATATAGTAGTTATTACAAGTGCCTCCTCATTCTTGCCGAAGAGGTGATTACCATGGGTTTTGCTTCCAGTTCAGAAATCAATTCTGACTACAGACAACACGTTGTTATTATATATCAACATGTGTGATAATAACGCCGATGAAACTATTTCACAACTTATATTTATAAATGAGACTATTTAACAACTTATATTTATACCTCTATTTCAAAAAAGTGTGTATTTTTATTCTATTGATATAGGAACAATAAAAACCTTAATTTTCAGAAGAAAACGAGTTTAAAGTCATTTCCATGACTTCCGACAATCTCAGCGAATTCTTTGAAATTTCTCTTTCCGGACTTGTGGTGAAATGAAACTAAAATTCGAAATTTAAGACCTTGTTTGTATCCACATGCTTCATTCACAACTCTACTCCCAAGGCCAAGACATGGAAATTCAGATCCATGCTCTTTCAAAGGAGTTTTTTCATCTACAGAATTACTTAAAGAGGGTATAGCTTTCTTCATCAAGCCACATGCCAATTGTAAATTACAATGGGTACTATCTTCTTCGAAAGACCAATCGTACTATTCGACCTCTTCCATTCAGGGATTGCATGGGGTAAAGGTCACATGTGGGAAGATTTCAACATTTTAGAAAGAGACAGTCATAGAGGATATTGTGAAAAAGAAGGATATATAGATAGGGGAAGCTTAAGATGATCAGAATGCAAAGTAGTGAGCATTTTGTAAACAATATTAATCCGAGTTCAGACTGAACTATAAATCCCAATAAAAGTCATCAAGAGCATGCAACATGTTTATGCGAGCTTACTAATTTTAATATTGATGATGACCATGATCATGTTATCATGGTATTGTGCATGCAACATGCACAAGCCAAGAGGAGGATGTTCTCATTGCCGACAAAAAAGTGCTAGATTGGCACTCAAGATATCAGATAGTAAGATATGTGGCCTACTCTCATCAAGGTCCTACTTATAAATATTTTCTTGCTTCTCTCTATATTTCTATCATTCCTATGACTCTTACTGAAGTCTATGCTAATCCTATGTAGATGAAGGCTATGCAGGAGCAAATGTGGGCTTTTACAAAGAACCACAATAGGGACATCATGCACATTTTGGATGTCCCTGAGAAAAACCATTTGGTGGGATTTAAATGGTTTCATATGTTGTAGGTGAAAGCATGTGACGAAGTGGACATATACAAAGTTTGATTGGTGGCAAAAAGTTATTATTATAACTTCGATATTAGCTACTTATGGCCTCAAATTTCAGCGAAATTCGGTCGAATTTCCATCGAATATCGACATCTTGTCGAAATCGAAATTCGACCAAAATGGCCGAAATGACCGAAATATTAGGGCCCTAGTACAAAAAATGATCGAAATGACCGAAATTTCCATCGAATTTTGACCGAAATTCCACCGAAATTCCGTTTCAATCGGTCACCGAAATGGTGACCGAAACCGACATTTAGGACCTTTGTGACATACTCTATGGAGGTTTATATAGTACCTCTATGGAGGTTTATATAGTACCTCCACCCATACTAATAAACCCTAAAACGAATAGGACTTAACATCCTAAAGTATACAAGACTTTGAATCCCAAAACAAATGGAAGTTTGTCTGCAGACTTAAATAGGATTCAAGGCATATCAATAATCTCCCTATTGAATTGAATCCTTCGAGAAGTTTTGGGAATATCGTCATGTGCATGATGACTAAAAGGGTTAGAGTACAATCTGAATCTAGATGTATCCTCTAATCAATTAGGATCCAATAATCTCCACCTTGAATAGGATCTAAGGCATATCCAATAAATCTCCACCTTGATTTGAATCCTCAGATTGCATAACTGCTCCAAATCCAGATAGTAAGACTTAGGATCTAAGAATAACCACATGCTCCAAATTCAGATAGAAAGTTTTAAGGCATTATCAATAATCTTCACCTTGAATTGAGTCCTCAGGTTACAGAACCACACCTGCTAGACTCCACCATCACCTTCCCCTCCAAGGGGATACCACTGACTACTTGCCAAAGGTTGAACCCGTTCCTTGCTGGTGAACTCCTTGATCTTCAGATCGTGCAACTCCATTTTTCTTGATGATCTTGATGTAACCCGATGCTTTGATATCGGTTTGTTGCGAATTGTGAATATGGAACACACACAAACGATCAATCAAGCAAGTACGAAAACACACATATTTACAAGGTTCACCTGTAATTGGGCTACATCCTTGGCGGTGGCAGTTGATCTCTTTAATATGGTGGAAGAACTAGAGTATAGAGAAATGATTCAAAACACTAACCCTATGGAGGTTTATATAGTACCTCATCTCACACAAGTAAATCTTAAAACAAACATGACTTTGAATCCCAAAACAATAGGGCTTTATCCGCAGGCTTAAATAGGGTTCAAGGCATATCAATAGCCTCCACCTTGAATTGAATCCTCCGAGAAGCTTTGCCAAGCTTCACCGTATGCAGACTGAGTAAAAGGGTTAGAATACAATCTGAATCCAGATGGATCCTTTATCAATTAAGATCCAATAATCTCCACCTTGAATATTGTGGAGAAAAATGAGAGAATTAATTGTCCTATTTAAGAGGTCTAGGGTTTCTTATATAGCGTGAAATCCTAGATAGCCAAAAGGAGAAATTACATAAGAGATCCCGAATGGTTACATAACAAAAAATAACTCTAATACTTACCCTCAAGTTGGAGCATATCTATCTATCATGCCCAACTTGGAAATCATCAGCGAGAGACGTTTCTTTGGTAGTGTTTTTGTGAATATATCTGCAAGCTGAAGATCTGTGGAGATATGAGCTGTAATAATCTTCCTTTCTCGTACCACATCTCGAATGAAGTCACAACCAACTTCAATGTGCTTAGTCCGCTTATGAAATATCGGATTGGTGGCAGTAGCAGACTTGTTATCACAATATAAAGGTAAAGGAGTAGTTGCAGGAAGTCTAAGCTCCTATAAAAAGGAGACAAGCTAGGTAATCTCACAAGTGGCATAGGCCCTTGCCCTATATTCTGCCTCTACACTCGATCTAGAAACCATTCTCTGCTTCTTGCTTCACCATATGACAAGGTTTCCACTAAGAAACATAACATAGCCTGTAATGGATCGCGGTCCTCAGGTGAACTGGCATAATCTGCATCTGCATAAGCGGTGACATCAGTATGGTCCATTGACTATGTTGAAGAAGCCTCACCCTGGAGATTCCTTCAAATATCGAAGGATCAGAAGAACATCCTGGCAATGACTGTAAAGAGATGTCTCCATGTGACGGCTGACTCTGCTCACAACATAGGATATATCAGGCCTAGTAACGGTGAGGTAGATTAGTTTGCCCATAAGGATTCTATATCGTGTAGTATACTCAAACTCACAATCAACCAACGTAGCATGTTTTCACACCTCTGCTGGGATGCCAGATGGTGTGCATCCAAGTAAACCAGCCTCTGTAAGAATATCCAAGCAGTATTTCCGTTGTGATAGTACATCTCTCTGTAATGCGTATCACCTCAATACCAAGGGAGTATCTGAGTTGACCAAGGTCTTTGGTGACAAACACCTTTTGGAGGAAGGTCTTAATCTCTAGAATGCCTCTATCATCATCACTAGTAACCATCATATCATCAACATAAACAACAAGTATCACAATGCCAGCGGATCATTGTCTAGTGAACACAAAATAATCAGATGTCATGTGAGAGCCAAGAGAGATTATCTTAGTGGTAAGTCTGTCAAACCAAGCTCGTGGGCTCTGCTTTAGACCATAAATGGCCTTACGGAGTCGGCACATATGCTCCCCTTTGACGGAGTAACACGGTGGCTGCATCATATAGACCTCTTCGAGGTCACCATATAAAAAAGGCATTCTTCAGATCGAGTTGAAAGATTAACCAATTCTTGTTAGCTACAATAGAGGGTATAATAAGAATTGAATCCATCCTATCCACAAGAGAAAATATCTCAAAGTAATCGACTCCATAAGTCTGAGTAAATCCCTTTGCCACAAGCCTAGCCTTTAGCCTGTCAATAGAACCATCATGAGATTGTTTGGTCGTGAAGACCCATCGACAGACAACATGCTTGACACATATAGGACATGTCTAAGATCCCACGTACCCCTGGATGGAAGCGTGCCCATCTCCTCATCCATGATCTTCTTCCAACCATGGTACTACAATGCATTGTAATGATCACAAGCAATATTAACAATCATAAGAGCATCTGCAAATTGTCAGTCACAGTGGATAGACTGTTAGTGGAAGTAAAATGTGACACATAATGTATAGTACATTGACTTTTTGTCTGATGCAAAACTATAGGGAGTTCTGGTGGAGCATTTAGAACTGTAGTGGTGGGGGAAATTGGAAGATGGTACATCATCCTGCGAATAAGGATTATGTAACGGTACATGTTCATAATGACTAGTGTGTTTCCTTTTGTAGACAATGGGTGGTGGTGGGAGCTCCAAGGGTATGTCACCGACAGACTGAGTAAAGTAGCTAGTCTGTTCAAAGAAAGTAACGTTTGCAGAAATGTAGTAATGATGACATGTAGGGTCGTAGCATCTGTACCCCTTTTGGGTATGAGAATATCCAAGGAAAACACACTTGATACTACGAGGAGACAATTTATCTACAATCTGTAAATTGTGTACGAAGGCAATGCAACCAAAAATTCTCAATGGAAGTGGAAAAGGTTCCTCATTAGTATATAAGAGTGAGAAAGCAGCTGCCCCCTTGAGGATTGAAGACAGGACCCTATTGATGAGGTAGGTGGCTGTGAGAACAACATCCTCCCAATAGGTTTTGAGAACCTTCATATGAGTAAGAAAGGTATGAGCAATGCCTAGAAGTTGATAGAGTTTTCTTTCTGCTACCCCATTATGTTGTGAGGTATACAAAAAAGAGGTCCAGTGAAGGGTCCCATGAGTGACAAAGAAAGATGCCAAGTTTTGTTGCGTGAACTTAAGAGCATTGTCGGTCCTGATAGTTTGAATACATGTAGAGAAAGATGTTTTAATAAGCTAAAAAAAGTCTTGACATTGTTATTAATTTCGGATCACTCCTTGATCAAATAAATCCAAGAAGACCTGTTGTAATCATCTACAAAAACAACAAAGTATCTATGACCGACAGTAGTACGAGCAGGACAATGTCCCTAAATATCACAATAGATTAAATAGAAAGTAACGATCGAAGTTGCTCAATCTTAGGTGGAAAAGAAGCACAATGGTGTTTGCTGAACTGGCATGCTTCGCACTTAAACGGTTTCAGAGATGACAATACATGAAACATATGAGAAAGAAATTTAGCAGATGGGTGACCAAGCCACAAATGGCATAGGAATGAGTCAGCTGATACAGAGGCAGCACCTGCAAAGGTTGGGTCAACATGGATATTGAGATAGTAAAGACCGTTCTTCTCATGCCCCCAACCAAAAATCTCCATCATCCGAATGTCCTGAAAATAGCTATGGAACTAATAAAAAATCACTCGATGATTTAATTCGACACAACTTATGAACTGATAAGAGGCGCTGAGGAAAATCTGGTGTGCAGTAAACGCTAGAGAGCCTAAGCTTTGAGAAGAACTCTATAGTATCGATGGTCGCAACAGGAGAATGAGCACCATTGGCTACCCGAACCGACTTCACAATAGAGAGGGTTAAGAAGAGGTCAGAAACCTGCCTTCTCCAGTCAAGTGAGTAAACAAACCAGAGTCAATGATCCATGTTGATACTAGTGCAGAGGCAGAGTTGGCTATAATATCTGAGGTAGCAGCTAGATGTAGTAGAAGTAATCTCCTTTGGAGTAGAGTTCTGCAGAACCTTCATTAGACGAGTGATAAAAGTCCCCTAATCGCCTACGAATGCCTTGAAGTCTCGAGACCAAAACACATATTTGTCAATGCCTTTTAATTTGATAGAAGTATCATGTACCGTCATAGAAGAAGTCACGTACATGGGCTTGGTCTCGGTAGACGTCATCGTGGTCTCACAGGTCAAGGAAAAAAGGTGACCTAGAAGAAGATATTATTTCAAACAAGCATAAGAGAGATTCAAACAATCTTACGAGTGACCGGAATCGCCGTTTCAACATGTTGGACTTCCGTTGCAATGAACTATGGCTAATATGCCACCGATCAGACTTTAAGAAGAACTTGATACATCCAAGAAGTCCCACAGAGGGCCAAGGAGGCATGCCGAGCCCCAACACGTGCTGTAGGGGGTTGGAGATGCCCTAGGCGGAGCGCCAAATGTGCTGCTTGAAAGTTGCATGCACCCTAAAGGACTGGAGATGCCCAGGACAAGCCCCAGATGGGCTGACGGTGCTGCTGGAGGTGCTCAGGCGGAGCCCTGGGGCTGCATTAGCCTAGGCAGTGTGTTGTAGGTGCCTAGGCGGAGGGCTGCAGCCTAGGTGAAGTTCTTGGCGAGGGCTATATTGCTGAGACAGAGCCACGGATGGGCTGGCGACACAGCAAGACGTGCCCAAGTGGAACCCTGGGGCTGCATCAACCTAGGCAGAGTGTTGTAGGTGCCTAGGAGGAGGGTTGCTTGCATCCTAGGCAGAGTTCTTGATGAGGGCTGTAGGTTCCCAGACGAAGCCCCAGATGGGTTGGCGCCGCAACAGGATTGTCTAGGTGGAACCTTGATCGCTCGTTGCACAATGAGACCTTGCACGGGGCCCTGGATTCTAGAAGGACCCGCGCAAGGGCTGGTAGTGACAGAGAGGCGAGGCTGGTGGCAGTGGCGGGATTTAGGTCATAACGCCAGTCTAGGACCGCTGCTCTAATACCATATGGAGAAAAATGAGTGAATTGCCTTATTCAAGGGGTCTAGGGTTTCTTATACAGAATTAAACCCTATAGAGCCAAAAAGAGAAATTACATAAGAGATTCCAAAGGGTTACGTAACAAAAAACAACTCTAACAAATATGGTTCAAGGCACATCCGATAGAAGATAGGAAAGTGGTGATGCTTAAGAAATCTCTTTATATCCTAAAGTAGTTACCCTCATGGCGTCAAATTTTGGCAAATACCAAAATTCGACCGAAATGGCTGAAATGTCCAAAATATGGGGGGCCCTAGTACAAAAAAATGACTAAAATGACTGAAATTTGGGTCGAATTTTGACAGAAATTTTGTTTCGGTCGGTCAACAAAATGGTGACCAAAATCTGCATTTAGGGCCTTGTTTAACCCGTTTATGGTGTGAGTGTCTATTCTTGTGAATGAGTGGTCCAAAAAACGAAATGACAATTATACCTTTATTGTCAAGTAGAGACTTGATAAAGTCTTCTTACTGATTGTTATGTTGATGACATGGTCATCGCTGGTGATGGTAATGTGATTAATCATCTGGAAGCCAAAGGTGCAACCGCGTTCGAAATCAACGACTAAGGAAAGCTTCTGTATTTCATTGGCATCGACGTGTCTAGATCCACAGATTGACCAAGTAAATATGTTCTTGACATTCTCAAGGAAATATGAAATTTAAGATGTTGGCCTGCCATAACACCAATTGAGGCTAATCATAAGCTTAGATTAAGGATGGAAACCCTCTTGATGATTCTCTTAATATGCATTTCTGAAGCTTGTTGGGAAACTTATCATACTCTTCCTAGGTTCAACACCACTTATGCTTATAATATGGTAAACCTATTTATGCATACTCTTATTGTTACATAACTTACAACAATCTGCATAATTTTTTTAATATAGAGTACCGATGTAGTTATTTTTTGGGATGGGAAATAAACTCAATATTGAGGCCTACACATATGCTTATTGGGCATGATCTATTGGTTATCCCCGTTTTGCCTCTGGTTGCTTAAATATATCTTGCACTAGGCATGCTTTTATAATGACATAAAAACCGCGATAAAGAAAGAAAATGTTAATTATGGCCCGTTAGGTCAGTGTCAGTTAATGAGTCTTCTATTATCTTAATAGCAGTGAGTACGCGTTAGAGATTCCTCTTTCCGGTGAGTGATGTGCCACGTATGTATGTTATTTCTGTCGCGTATACTTCTTGAACCCGGTAGAAGGGTACAGAACCCAGGAAGTTTCTTTCATGTTGCGTATACTTCTTGGTTCTACCCCCTCTTTTTATGAAGAGAATGAATCCTTTTATCTAAGGATCAGAAAAAAAATGGTTCGGATCCACTGCGGGATTGATTTGGAAGATCCAAAACTAAAAATAGTGCTATTTGCTAGCAACAACATAATGGAGGCAGTCAATCATAATGGATTGATCCGAAATCTGATCAAATCCAATATAACACATGTGGATACGTAAAAAATGTATTGAATCGATTCTTTTTAATGAATAGATCCTTCGAATATGGAATTCTAAGGGATCGAATAGGAAAATAATACTCTGAATCATATAACTATAATGAAATATACGATCAACCGACATTTATCGAATTTGAAAAAGAGTTAGAAGAAATGGTTTGATCCTCTTATTTCTCGAACTGAGAGATCCATGAATCGGGATCTTGATGCATATAGATACAAATGGTCCAATGGGAGCAAGAATTTCCAGGAGCATTTGGAGCATTTCGTTTCTGAATTTTCGGTCCTACTCATATACCAGCTAAACTCAAACTAAATAATTATGTGATATCCATGAAAGTTTGAGTCTCTTCGAAGTATCAAAAATCTGGAAATTGATACGTGAATCAAGATTGAGGAAAGGAAGTTTTTAAATCACTGATTTAGACCATTGTTGAATCCTACTCAACTGAATATGGAGGTAGTACTTATGGAAGAACGGACCAATCTGGTCTTTCACAAGAAAGTGATAGATGGTCATGAAACGAATTATTAACAAATTAATAGATCACTTTGGAATGGCATATCCATCACACATCCTGGACCACTCAATCCCGGGAAAGTATAGATCAATTCCTGTATGATTGGCGGGTGCGGGACCGGAAGGAGCTTATACCTTCCCTAATGAGAGACCTTGCCTCCGGAGTGTCTTTATTGAATCTATCTGCGATGAGCAAGGTCTGTTAAAGCAAGAATGGAGACTCTTCGTCATGTGAAAGCGGGGCGTATCAATTTCTTTCTGTTAGATCCTCACTTTATTGGAACGGAATCCCGCTCTTTCCCGAAGAGGTTAGAGCTCATGTTTAAGCAGATAGGGGAGCGAGAAGCTCGGTTGTGACAAGGGAGCAGGGGAGCGGGATGAATAGTAGGACGAAGGCTCGGACTCGAAGAGTAGTCAAGTTGCACGTCAGGGTCTTACCGGTAAGCACTAACCTTTTTTCAATGTCCTCCAGATTCTCTCTTTCTTATATATGCGAGCTGGCAAGAATCGACGATCATAGGTTGCTGACATCCGGGATCATCCCTTGACCCTGGGACTATTTCCACTCCCAGTCCCCCCTCTGAACCCCCCTCCCCTGTATGAAAGGTCCGACCGCAGGAGCGAAACTGGAGTAGTAACAAACGGTTTTCACCAGATCAAATACTGGAGCTCAGTACCGTGCAATGGTATCGGGGTTACAGAAATGTTGTGGGTCTGGATCATGCTCACTGATTATGGCAAACAACCTCCCTATAAAACTTTGCTGAGACACTAAGGATACAACTTACCTTGCAAACAATCCTATCCAAAACAATCACACCAAGCATGTTGTGGTGTATCGACACTTCAATTCGCAAAAAGATTGTGATGGCTAAATCTGCCTACCCTTTATAAAGTCTGAGAATCAACTGGTTGATGGCTAAATCAAAGGTCTTCCCAATGCCCAACTTGAGATGAATATGAGCCAGATAGGAATGATCAATACACAATTTTAAGGGAGAATGTTGAAAGCAAAGTATTCGATTAAATGAACCTTAGGTATGGATCTATTTAGTGGAATCCCTAATATACCCCTCAGTTCTACACTAGAGAGAAAAATCTAGCCATTTGTATGTGGTCGTTGGGTCTTCGTTCATGTTGGGAAGAGATCCAATCAACGACACACAAGTAGAAAACGATCAAAAAATAAAACATATGTCATCATGCAAGACAAGTGTTACGAGTAGTGGAAGGAAACAAGCACAAACAAAACAAGCAAACACACATGCACAAGGATTTACGAGGTTCACCCCTCTATCGGGTTACGTCCTTGGGCGACAACAATCGATTTCACTATACGTTGAGGGAAATTACATACTACACGAGAAAACTTAACCCTAGGAAGTTTATATATTACTCTGACTGCAACAGATCCGATTACCTAAATATAAAAGAAATCATTTATATAATTTTGTTTCGGATGAGTGGTCCCCACAGAGGGGCATACATGCTCCCTCCTACATATCAACAGGCAATATGTGCACATCCATTGCTCGCACTAGGCTCTCTTCTTCACTTCCACAAAAAAAATAGTATATGTGAAAGTACAATGAACAGATGCCATCACAGTCACTTTTACACCACAACTCTAGGATTAAGGTTATTGGGAAGAATATATGAAATTGCCAATGTATACTTGATACACTAAAAATTCGTCGAGGTGATTCATGCATATACATCAACAATCAGTCTTCATTGGAGAAAACCTAACAGTATACCTATGCTTTTCCTCCTCTCGTATAAGAGAATTTCCACATAAATCTTGTATCTTTGTGATTGACTTTTTGTTTGATAATTTTCTACCGATTCAAGCACAAAGCGAATATCAATCATTAAATACACATGAACAAATGGGTTTACAAGGTTCATTAATAGGGCTATGTCCTTATGCAATGTCGTATTGTTCATTACATTGCAGAGAAAGAGGATAGGGGATTACAATTAAAGTCACCCTAACCCTAGGTTAGAGAGCATCACAATCTGTGCCAATGGAGAAGTTTGCTTAAACTCTAAATAATCTTGAGCCAGATAAACATGGATCTGTGATTCTCCATCAATGGTGGTCGCCGCTACAAACTGGGATAACTGATGGCTTATGCTCAAGGACACAAGAAAATTCCCTTAAACATAAATCAACCACTTCAAACTTCATCCTCTGAAATGATAGAACACATTTGATCTATGGAAAACTGCTTCACGTTCATGCGAAGGTAAAACTGATCTGTATTCTTGTGTGTAATTTAACTGATTTTTCTTATGTAAATAATGAGATTTACATTTCATTTTCTTCTAAATGTTAATTTTCTACATCTCGATCAAACGTCAATGCCATTGCTGGATATAGATTTTCCTGACTGAGACTGCTTTTTTTGCTAGTCAATGAGGGGGTGGGGGGAGGGGGGTTGAACCATGGTCCTTAAAGTGGGAGCTCACTGCTTCTACTGCAAGACCATTAGAGGGGTTCATGACTGAGACTGCTTATTCTATGATGTTTATCATTTGTGAACTGGCTGTAACTAGGGAGAAAAGTTCTTGAGATTTTTGTAGCTGTTAACTTTTCGATCATTGGGATGGTTGTAAGTTAGATTCACTGCCTTAACATCTTCAGGCGCATATTGGAGTTTTCTCATTTATTTTTCAGACATTGCCAACTTAATCTTTGAAAAGAGAATGATATTGATACATAAAGTATAATTATCGTGAACCATTAACTCGTCATCATCATTGTTGTTATTAATCATCTTTGTTATTCTATTGAAAACCGAGCACCTATTTTACATGGGGAGGGGCTAATCACTTTCTTGCTCTGTTTCCCTTTCTTAAGGTTTCATTTGTTGGGAGAATTCGATGAGGTAAAGAGAAGCTGTAGGAAGCGTCTTGATGGGCACAATAGGCGCCGCAGGAAACCTCAGCTTCCCTCAGTATCTGGTTGCATAGTTCCAACAAATCCTCATGGTTTGCATATTTATCTATCTATCCTTCCTGCAACTTTCCTAAAACTTCTTGTTTTTTCGAAGCACATATTCTGTAGTTTGACGGTATTAAATTCTGAACTTCTATGTAAAAGTTGAACAACCCTACTGCTCATCTCCTTGCTGCTGATTATCATCTTGAAATCTCTCTACAGGTTCAGCATTCTATGGACATGCAGAAGCATTCCCTGTTGGCTCAGCAATCCCTCCCAAATGTCTTCCGCTAGTGAAAAATGGGGAAGATTCCATTTTCAAGAGCCATTTGATCCTAAACTTTGACAACAACCAGCACCATTCTATCTCCAATTACGGAGGAGGAAAGCGATTCCCTTTTCTACAAGATAATGGTTTCATGACAATCGGTGCCAAAGAGACAGTTGTAGAAGATCCATCTCTTCGATCTCTCGAACCAATTTTGCCTCCTGAATGTGGCATCAACGGAACCATCAAGACATTTTCCAGCAGTTCAGCCCGAGTTATCCATCCTAGCAGTGCTCCCTCTCTTCTGTCATCAATGACTCAGACCTCATCCTCCAGCCTGTACCCCATCGTGCCCGCCATGAACCAGCTGCCGTTTGGTCAGCCTTCCATTGGCTTAAACAAATACCATCAGTCGCAAATTAGTAATCATGTCTTGCCAACTGCTTGTTTGGAGATAGAGAACGACAATGTTGGCGCTCTCTTGGTTCCTGATGCCAGTGATATCGATCATAGATCTCCGAGCATTTTCCATGTGGGAGGAGGTGGTTCACCTGATGGGCCTTTGCAAGCTGTTCCTTTCTCTTGGTCGTAGAAATTCAGATGCCGTTCTTACTGTATTCTTTCTTGATTTTTTAACTGCAAAATTCAGTCAGATTTCAATTCGTCTCCGACGAAACTGAAGGTGACAATCTCCATGGATTCAACTTTTCGTCTTCAAGGTGGATTTACAAGTCCGTTGACAATCCTCCTTTGGACTACTGTATCATGTTCTTTTCTAATGTTTTTTAATCCGTGACCATAAGATGGATGTTAATGTGAACCAATAAATATACATTAGAGTTGATGTTCTAATATTTGAAGATTGGGATAGTTAGTTTACTCGTCGATTTGTAGTTCTTGTTAATCTGGGAAGATCTTACCATGTTAAGGTGTTGCACAAGCAGTAAATCAAACTTCTACTCAGTGCGGCATTTCTTATGTGGACACATGGACTGTCTGCTTACCAAGATTGGGCTTCTCATGTGTCTTAGCTAGAAACGTCCAACATTGATTGCACTTCATTGTTTTAACATTTGTGGATGTTTTGATGATTCTTTGAGATTATCCTTAGCATGTGCTTCTGCTCCTGACATTTTTGATTGGGTTTTTTTGCTGATCGTGGCCCTTCTCACTTCTCACTTCTCCTACTGATATATGTTTCTTTTTGTCTATGTTTTAATTGTGGATGTTCTTTTACACTTCTTTTCTTTTGGACTATACTAATTGTATGTACTTCTCAAACTGGTTAAATGAATCATCCGGGTTCTTAAGACTGCTAAAACAAACTGGTTCTTCTGCTATCTAACTCAGAAAGTAAAGCAAGGGTCGAAGATACTTTGATTACTTTGGAATGAGGACATCTAAACATAAATGATACTTTAGGGTTGACCTCTTGGATCCCCGCAATGCTTCTATCAAACATGTCAGATTTTCTCAACGAAGATTGATTGGCAATGCATAAGTTGAATCAACCGTGTCGTTAAGGTGTATTTTTATCTTCCATTCTAGTTGAAACAAAGTGATTGAACTTGAATTTCTATTATGGGTGAGTCAATAAAGGGCTTCATTACTATTTTCTAGCTCCGCACTTGGCTATCCATTGTTTACCATGGGCACGATAATTGGTACACTAGATGTATGTCCTTCTCGGTCCTCTCGTACTAGGGAAAGGTCCTCTCAATGCTTTAATGCTCACACTGGATATGGACCAAACTATCTTACAATGTTTTGAACCCCAGCTCACGTACCGCTTTAATGGGCGAACAACCCAATCCTTGGAACATACTACATCCCCAGGTGGCGAAGAGCCAACATCGAGGTGCCAAACCTTCCTGTCGATGTGAACTCATGGGGAAGATCAACCTGTTATCCTTAGAGTAATTTTTATTTGTTGAATGACAACCCTTCCACTCTGCATCGTCGGATCACTTAAGCCGACTTTCGTCCTTGCTCGACGGGTGGGTCTTACAATCAAGCTCCCTTCTTCCTTTGCACTCGAGGACCAATCTCCGTCCGGTCCGAGGAAACCTTTTCATGCCTCTGTTACCTTTTGGGAGGCCTACACCTCATAGAAACTATCTAACTGAGACTGTCCCTTGGCCCGTAGGTCCTGACACAAGGTTAGAATTCTAGCTCTTCCAGAGTGGTATCTCACTAATGGCTCGGGCCCCCCAGAAGGAGGCCTTCTTCGCCTTCCACCTAAGCTATGCAGGCAAGTCCCAAAGCCAATCCCAAGGAGTGCCTTCTACTTCTAATATGCCATGAACTAGATCGGAATCATTCTCAACGAATCCTTAAGAAGCGATCCCATTTTTTCATGGGCCTGAGTGGAGAGCAAAGATCTTGGGGCCTTCTTTTCGTACTATTTATTACATATAGTAAAATAATGGGAAAACTAGATTCAATTGTCAACTGCTCCCATCAAAAATAGGATCGACTACGGATTCGAGCCATAGTACATTCATAAAATTCATATAATTCGAACCAACATTGTGGTATAAGCGAGCCCTTCATGGCAATTGCTCATTGTACACCACGAGCACTTTCACGAAAGAAAAGACTTGGTGTGAGTAGTGGATTGGTGTGAGCAGTTTATTTAGGCACATTAGTGAACCGCTATATATCTTTGTATTTTGTATTTGTGTGTTTTATTTCTTGTTTTTTTTTCTGCCTGTGTATTATTTACATGATCTATTCCCAGTAAAGCCAGTCTTGGCTTGAACTCGACAATGATTTCTAGACTCAAGCTCAAGATAATTCAAGATCCAAAAGTTGGCTCAAGGCTGAGCTCATCATGTTTGAGCTGGCTGGCAAGTTGGTTAACAAGCTATGATGCCTTAGTACCTTGCGACCTTAAGGGCCCGTTCGGTTCGGGAATAAGCAGGAATAAGGATGGGGAATAAGGTGAATAAGGGTCTATTCTTTGTTTGGCTGGATGATAGGAATAAGGAGAATAAGGTGAAATAAAGGTAGGTAAGGTGGGATAAAGATAGGAATACGAGTGAAATAAGGTAGAATAATGGGGAATAGTCGTACCACTGGGAACCGTGTTGGGAGGAGAATTGACCCCTTATTCCAGAGCTTATTCTCCTACCAAACATGGCCTAAGAGAAACGGGGCGTTCTGTCTGTACTAGACCATCTCATAACCACCCAAATCTAGAAACCAAATACCAACAATAATAAGTGCATACAATCATCACTTATAACATGATCAAAGGAAGAATGATATATTAATGTTCACAATATAATTTATTTAGATGGTACATCACGATCAAGTTGGAAATCCTGGTGTTCCTCGAGGCACATTGAGTCGTTGATGTAGATAGGAGCGTGATGATAGGTAGACTCTTGTCGATATGGGTGAGAGGGAGATCATCGAAGAGGGATAGGGTCGTCAAGGCAAACTAGGGCGATGGGAGCATTGAGAAAAGCGAGAGCATTGAGTTGAACGAGATCATCTAGAGGTAGATGGGGTCATCGAGGTATATAGAGTATGTTACGAGTCGCGGAAGCAAACACACGCAAACGGACAAGCAAATAACGTAAACACGAATTTATAAGGTTTGCCATAACTGGCTGTGTTTTTGGATGGCGGCGATCAATTTCACTATTTGTAGAGAAAGGAAAAATACATATGATGATCCAGAGGATGATTCAAGCCACTACACTACGAGAGTTGATATATTGCCTCATACATAATAAAAAATACTACAAAGAGACAGATTATAAATTCTCTCTAAGACATGCATATTTCATAAATAGGAGGATCTTCAAATATCCCCCAATAGAAAAAGTAGATGTGTTAGCAAACAATCAGAATCCAGATGAATCCTCCAATCAATTATGGTCTGAATAAATTCTCTAATCAGAATATGAATGGATACTTCGATCAATCAAAAGTTGGAAGAATCTTAACAATAATTAGAATCTAAAGGTTCCCAACCAATTAGGTTTTAAATCATGTCAACAATATCCATCGTGAATTGAATTCTTAGGTAGCAGAACAACCATTGTTAAACTTCACATTGAGTTGAATTTTCATATAACAGAACGAATAAACCATTACTAGACCCCACCTTGGGTTGAGTTCTCAAATAGCAGAAAAAAGGTCATTGCTTGACTCCAAATTGAGTTGAATTCTTATATAGTAGAATTAACCATTTTAAAGCTCATAGTGTGCTCAATTTTAGATAATGGAAAAAATTACTACTGGACTCACCATGAATTGAATTCTCACATAGTAGAAATGGTAAAATGAAGAACAAAGGGTACTTTGTCGTGTCAGTTGGTTTGGCTAGAGAGAATCATAAATCAATAGTCCTATTTGCGATAGTAAGGTAAAGTCACACTTACACATGTCACTTTGATCCTTCAAGTTGTTGTATAGCTATCAAGCAACTTCAACAAAAAAAGATGATCGTTTGGCGACCGTCCACTATAACTTTTGAGAGGGATAGTCGCGATTACCCCATCCACATCTTAGAGGGGACATCAATAGATGCGTTTTAGGATGGTCAAGAATTCTCCCCCTCTAGATTCATCTATTTGATGGATGCCACACATTAGAGGATGATGATTGAAGTGGATTCTAGTTTGAAGGCATGTCAATTATGAGTACATTCTAGGGGACGACAAATCAAATGACATCTTATGTGCTCAAGCCCAATATGTATAATATAACAGCTATTTATAAGAGGTAGTCAAAACTACTCGTGTCTTGAATGATCCACTATGATGGAATGGGCATCGATAACCATATCCTATGGTCACTATAGGGGCCACGGAGGAGACGGTCGTGACTTTTCCTTCTACGTCTCAAACTGAACGTTGATGGAGACATGTAATAGACAATCAAACCCATTCTTGTAGCTTCGTCTAGCCAAGGGATGGGACCAATGAGGGGAAATGGACTAGAAGACATGGTTGTTTGAAAGCATGCCCATGCCCTCTTCTTAAGCACAAATATGGACATCGTAACACCTACCTAGAAAAAGATAGTGAAAACATCATGTCCTAAATAAGCCACTATGCCAGGATGAATGCCAATAATTGTACCTTATGCGCACGACACAGGATGGGTATTCTGTGAGTGTCCCCTATAACACCATTGAGGATGGTTGTTGAATGAATGTTTCTTATTGTCATCTATTATATGCTATGTTTTGATAGCACATGTTTGATTAAATCAAAGTAGATGCTCAAACCTTGATACCTTTTTAATAAACTCATGTTTACACCTAGGAGCATGGATACTTCATAGACCACTGATCTTAATGGTTAGCAAAAAGTACACTTTTAGTGTTTTTTTCCTTTAACAAAATTTTAAATTAAATAGGACGAGAAAGCACATCCTAACCATGGCCACTATAAATGCTATCAGTAATCTCCCACAAAAGAAGAAAGAAAAGGGAGCACCCTCAATAAAATGCCATATTTGTTATCAGATATTTGAGTGAATATTACTTGATAGTGGTTCCTCTATAAACCTCAAGCACTCCTCATTGCTTCAAGAATTCGGGCTAGGTCCATTTAAGCCCGCCCGTATTATCCTTCAGTTTGATGATCGATCCATTAAGCATCCTAGATGTTTATTAAAGGATGTTATCGTAATCGTGAAAGATATGGATCTGGAAAGATCACATTCCGCTCCTGTAGTGACCGAGTCACCATGGATATGCTCAATGAATCGAAAGTCGCATTTGCTGAAGGCAAGCCATACCTAGCAAGAGACTGTGATATTGTGGACATTATTGATCAACAACTATATTTGAATGAAATTTTAACATAGGAAATACTCTCTTCAAGGAAGACATGGAAATCATAGTTGATGAAACTGTGATTCATAACCCTAAAAGTTGAAAATAGAGATTTGTTCTCGAAGAATTATCTGCATTTCTCTATTTATTTTGCATTATTCTCATTCATGCATTTAGATTAATATCTGCATTTTAGCATGCATATTTGCATTAAATAAGAAGCCAAATCACCATGTAAATATCACATGTATATTCACCATATTTCCCCTATTTTTATCTATTTTTTCACTAACTCAGAATTGGATAAAATCAATCTATAGTGTACATATTATTGACAATAATAAATGAAAAATACCAAAAAACTATCTTGTAAAAGTGACCAATAAAACCCAAACCCTGATTTAGGACTAAAAGCCTTTAAACATGAATATCTCTCTCATACAGTCTTCTATGAAACCACACTCACTTTTAAATTAATGTACGCTCAATTACCTTCAAAACAAACCAAATTCAAAAGAATCGAAGTTCGTATGTGAACCTTGGGTTTTGGACCCCTCATTGTATATTGTACATATGTCCCTTTATTTTATTCATTTTATCTTTTTATTTGATCTTAAATATTAAAAATCCAAAAAATAGACTAAGTTGTAAATATTTATTTTATATTTTATTGGATTTTTTGATTTTTATCTTATTTAAAAATGACAAAAAATTGGTAAAATACAAAAATGCGGTATTTTATATCTATAGGATACCACCAAAAATTTTTGTGTAGATGATTAATTTTGGTTTTGGGTCCTTCATAAAAGTCGTAAATCTCGTCGGGACGAGCAACTTTTGGGTTGACCACTTTTTTTATTCAATCTCTTTTATTTGTTTTTATTTTTTTCTTTGGAAATAATTTTGATTTTTCTAGGAGCGACACATGGCAGCTCTTGGAGCCATCACGTGTCACTCCATTTTAATTTTTTTACATCATTAATTTCTATTTTTTATTAATATTTTATTTTCATTTATTTTGTTTATCAATTTTACTTTATTTACTAGTTTTTTATTTTTTATTTTTTTAACTTTTAGTATTTATTTATTTATTTATATTTCATTATTTTTATTTTAAATTTTATTTTTATTTATTTAATGTTATTTCTTTATTTTCTCTGCCACATAGCCCCTCCTACACGAGCCACGTGTCACACTCTTCTTCCCTTCTATGCCCGCGACTAGCCGCCTTCAACGACTCTGCCTACTTCACGCAGTGGTGCGGCGATTCCGTAATCACTGCCCCGGGACCCACTCCTCTCCACCTTCCTCGACGATAACTGAAAAACTCAACCAATAGGGTTGTTTAAAAAGATAGACAACTGTCACTATGGTGATTGGTTTAAATTCACAAAAAAAATATTTTTTTTATTATTTATACTCCTAAACTAATGTGTATAGCAATAAGTACGGGAGTGTCGAACTCAAGAAGGCAAACCTTGGAAAACTAAGGTAAAATAATAGAGGGACTAAGATAAAAGAGTTTCATGGTTTTTTATTTATTTTTAAGGAATTTTTCTGGATTTTTTATTTGATTTTATGAAGTTTATATTATTTTCATAGTTTTATCTATTTATAAGTAGAAAAATATAGGTGTCTGATTTTCTATTTTTATTTGGTTTTTATTTTGTAATTTTTATATTTTTAATTTTATTTAATGTTTTATGAAAATTTTTAGTGGTTTTTAATATTTTATGGGTTTTGGATTTTTTTAAAGTAGAAAACAATGTTTTTATTAAAAACATGGATTTATTATTGATACTAAAAATAGCAAATAGAAATAAAATATTTAGATTTTATTTTTTTAATAAAAAGTAGAGGAAATTACCTTTCTAACGAGGTATTGTACATATTTTTATGATTTTTATTGAAATATTTATGAAGTTTTGAAGTCTTTATACATTTTGATTTTTTTATTAATTTTAATATTCAATTTTTTGTTTTTTGTTTAATATGTAAAATATAGTAAAAGCTACTGTATATAATTTTTATAGGATTTTTATAAGTATTTTTATATTTTTATGTATTAAAAAGATTTTTTTTCAAAACTGTTTTAGTACTGCATACAGTATAATATTAAGTATTTTTAATATATTTTTATACTAAGTATTTTATTAATATTTATTTACTAATATAGTATATGGTATATTGTAGCCGGGGTGTATCTAGAATATGTTGAGAAAATTAGGGATGAGTGTGACAATATGCAGGAACAAGGGGGTATCGGTGCAATTATCTCAAACTGCCCATGCATGCGCAAATGCATGCGCAAATGCTAGAGCTGCTTCCTAGGACCTCTTCAAAAATATCAATATTTCGAGGGGTGTTCAAAATTTGCCCCAAAGTATCTACTGCCTCACGTGTTTCTCACGCGTGTCTTAAGCAGCGGATAAACGGTGGCTCTTCTGGAGTCGATGTGTGGCGAAGTTGCGGTCCATACGATGGCTGAATCTGATCAAGTGGTGGATGAATCCTGGACCGTCTGATGTTTATTGTACAGTTATAATGGATGTTTAATCAGACGACTCTGATTGACTTTTCCTCAACCGATCTGACGGATCTCACATAATCTGGAGTACGGACCTTTCTTCACCAAATTTAGAAGCATGCGGTTAGGATGGAGTATTGGGCTCGACCCGGCCCAACCCGAGAAAGCTCGATCCGAGCCCATCAATTTTCCGTGGGCCTTGGGCCGGGTCGAGGCCTGCTTTTTCAGCAAACTGAGGACCCGGGCCCGGCCCAAGGCCCGCGTGTTCAGGTTCGGGTTCGGGCCGGGCTCAACCCGCATTTATTTTGATTCTATGGAGTTGCGCTTTGATTTCAGTTTATTGTAATGGATATAATTCGTCCATAACACATGAATATTGGATGTATTGTTACAATATAATATTACTATTGATGTATTAAGGAAATATTGGATGTATTCTGACTATAAATCCGTATCCCCTTATTTAGTTCTAATATGATATTTTGAAATATGAGGGCCCGGACCCGGCCCACTTGTACTTCGGGTTCGGGCCCGGCCCGACCCACGTATAATATTTTTGAAAAATGAGGACCCGGGTCCGGCCCATTTGTACATCGGGTTCGGGCCGGACCCGGGCTTTTAAGGGTCGGGTCAAGGTCGGGTCAGGGCCCGCCCGGCCCAATGCCCAATGCTCCACCCTACATGCGGTGGTGGAAGGCTCAGTGGTTTCACGACAGTTCTTCAAGGAAAAAGATGCAAATCGGAAAAGGTGATCTCCATTGGCGATGAAGATTGACTGTAGGCGGTGGAAGTTGGTTCGATCGGTAGTGGTTTTGTGCGAGTCCGATCAAATGCAGATGTTCTTCCTTGAGATCATGAGGATACTGTGCTTCGATCGGCACGATCTTCGATGCGGAGCTTGAACGCTACTCGTGCGCAAAGGAGATGTGTGGCGGAGGTAGCTTCGAGAGGTGGAGGTCGTCGACGTTGTTTGTATCTCGATCTGCAGGTGCTCGGATGATGATGTTCTGCAGATGATGAATCGATGCTCCAGATGTTTCAGACGACTGCGCGGCCTCGCTCCAAGTACTTGTGTTTCGCGTTGTGAGTATAGAAGGTGACTCCAGGTTGTGCTACTCGATACATCTGAGTCCAGGTGTCGTTCCTCATTGCCGCGGCTTGAATTGATCAGAGATCTACTTGATTGTTATCTCTGGGACAAACTCGGATGATCTGTACTGCAAGTAATCAATTGACTCGAGACATGATGTCTCGGTCCAAGCGAATATGAGAATGTTAATGGAGTTGGATGACTGATTCAAAGCAGAATGGGAGAATGAATCGAGATGCTCAGATCATATCTGATCTGAGATGGCCAGAGGGTGAGGAGAAGGTGTGTAGAACTGGAGATCGAAATCAAATGAGATGGTCAGTGATGGATTTGTGATGATTTGTATAAAATCAAAGAGAAATCGGCAGAGAAGAGAGAGAGATTGAGAAGAGAGTGCTGGAATCGAGAGTTGAAGGTGACCTAACATGGAATGAAGACGGAGGATGTAGGTGCTCGCCTAGGAATGTGGAACTCGGCGGAGCTTCGCTGGGTCTTTGCCTCCACAAGCGACGACTTGGAGGCTACTAGAGCGGCGGAGATAGGCTGCAACACTGGTAGTGATCTCACCCTCTCCTCTTGATCTCCGTTCCGGCTCAACGACGTACGGAGACTCTGTCATTGCACTTGATATCACTCGGAGCTCCAGGCGAAGAAGTGGTGAAATGGTGGATATCGAATACGACGATGGGGATAAGGTTCTAGGAAGAGCGATTGAACATGTCAGATGCAAGGCGGAGGTGAAGCAGTGGTGGTCGATCTCTGTTGACGTCGTTCAGCCTTGAACCACGTCAGATAGGTCTCTAATCGTCGTACCTATTTCCTGCAAATCACAATACGACTCGAGCACAAGGCTCGGTCCAAATGCATACAGAAGAAAGGTAAACGGTGAAGGCAAAATGGAGTGAGTGGAGGCTCCGCGCGGAGGCAGTGGAAAAGGAGTGGAGCTCCGATCATCGGTCGTACTCGAAGTTGATAGACTGAGAGGTAACTAGAAATGAAGAGAGCACGAAGATGGAATGGACTCGGAGATAGAATTCGATCACAAAAAATTTGACGAGAATCAGAGGAAGAGAAGGACGAAGAAGAGAAGAGAAGTCGAGAGAGAGAGGGAGAGAAGAATTGGGATCATAAGAGAAAAAGGAGGAAAGTTGACTAAACTGAACTATGTCCGGAGGATGAGGTCTCCTGTGGATGCTGGAGCCCGGCGGAGCCCTTGTGGGTGGTTGTCTCTACGTGTGGTGACGTGGGGGCTCGACGCGGAGGAGCGAAGCTCAATTTCGACAGAGGATCTCATACAATCTTCACACGATCCCTCATGGCAATGAGGATCGGGGTTGTTGTCACCACTCCCTCTCACTCGGAGCTCATCGGGAAAACTAGAAGAAATGGTGGATCTGCAGGACTCTGGAGGAGGTGAGGTTCTTATATACAAGATGGAGATGGAGATCAACGATGAAGAGGAGGGCCAAAGACGAGGTGGTTGAGAAAACAACCTAAGGGCCAGGCTGTTAGGTGGTTGAACGACGAGACAAAGAAGGAGAGGCAGATGGAGAAGAAGGGGATAAAGGTGAAGGCGTCGGGCGGAAGAATCAAGGAGGAAAAAAGGAGAGGAGAGAGAAAACACGAATAAATAAAAAAACTAAAAATTAAATTAATTAAATTAAATAATCAAAATAATAAATAAATATAAATTATAAGTAATTTAATTCTAAACAATTTTAAATTAAATAAATACAATTATTTAATTTGATTAATACGTATATAAATAATATAGACGAGGGCCGATCCTATGAGATGAGATTTTTGTGAGATGGTGAGATGGGAGATTCTGGGCCACTAGTTTCAACCAGGAGAGAGAAACTATGAGAGAGAAGGTTGAAACTAGTGGTCCAGAATCTCCCATTTCACCATCTCACCAAATCTCATCTCATAGGATCACTGCTCTAATATAGACATATGTAACTATGTAATTAATTAATTTAATTTAAATAATTTTAATTTTAGTTTTTAATAAATTTATTTTTCTTTTATATTAGTAATATAACATTTTAAAATATTAATATAATATAAAAAACAAGAAATAATAAAAAAATAAATAGAATAAAATTAAGATACAGTGTACAATTTATACCAATACGGTCCCAAAACCTACTTATTGCATATTAACTCCAATTTTAGTGAAACTACTTTTATTTAATAGATAATTTTATAAAACAAATTTTAAAAGTGAGTACGCCTAATTTGGAATTCATATGGTCGAGTTATAAGTTTTAGAAATTTAGGTTTACGGCTTTTTTGTTTTGGGATTTATTGACATTTATTAATAAATAATTTTAAGTTATATTTTTATATTTTTATTGATTTTTATAAATACTTTAGAAAAAGAATTAAGTTAAATGGGATTAGGAATAATTAAATGAAAAAGAAAGAAGATTTATATACATATAGTACATATATACAAAAGGGGTCCAAACGTTAAAACTCACACAATTTATTCTAATATTTTTCGATATTTTTAATAAATAGTATTAGTTATAAAATGAAGTTTAAAAGTGAGTTTGTTCATTTTAGAGTTTTCTGTAAATAGTTACGAACCTTGGAAGTTGATTTTTTAGGCTTTTTAGGTTCATCATAATTAATTATTTATAAATTAAATAATTTTTCTGATATTTTTATAAATTATTATTATTATTTTAATTAATTTTCGTGAAGAAAATAATTTTATTTAAAATGATTGAATCATAAATAAAATAAGTGAATATATGTAGAAGGAGAAAAATGTGTTTAGGTATATTGATGTTCTTGATTTTCTGACACTTTTTATAAATTAGGATCCTTATCTACCCTTATTTATTTATTTTATCGACCCAGCTAATATTGACCCGGTCTTGAGGTTATGATCAGTTTTTTACACATTCCATGTATACATCCTTCTTTTCTTTTCTTTTATTTTTCTTTTTATTATTTTACTTTGGATAAAATAAGTATTAAATATATAATAATAACAAATATGATTAGAATGTTAATTAGTGGGAATTAGAGAATATTTACATGTATTTTACCAAGGATTTTAGCCAAAATGATAGAATAAAGGCGATGAATCATGGATTCATCATTCCTCTATACTTTACCTTTGCTAGTCCCTTAGCAAACACTTATTCTATAAATAAGTGAAAGATAAAAAGAAAAAAGAAAAAGGAAAATAAAAGAATTAAGAACATGATTATTTCTTTAAATCGAATTTCACCTCACCAAATTCAAGAACTTGGAATAGGACTTTGGATTAATAGTTTGTTAGGACCTCATTAGAATTAGGATTTAAGTATCAACAGACCTTAAGTTCCACAAATCCCTATCCAGGTTCTCCTTAACAGCCATCTCAGATCCACCCATCCATTATGCAAACTATTCAACTTTGAAGTCAATTTGTACTGTGTGAAGGTGTTAGCTCTTCTTGCTTGAAGAAGAGAAGAAACCACCCATCCCAATAATACACTCTCATTTGGTCCTCATCTAGCTACTAGATCCTCGAGGAGGGGGTATTTGCTTCTAAGGTCAGGTCGTTTTATGTCCACAATCGAATAGAGAGAGAAGTAGAAGAATGTTAAGAGAATTGGAGTGTGACTAGTGTAGTCACATCTCGTTGTGAAGCTTGGCCAGTTTAGCCAAGTATCCACTAAGACATGCAGGCTCTTTGAAGCTTGGACCATTTTGGTCATGTATGCATTTGGTATTTTGCTTCTTTTTGGTAGAAAGTGATTGTTGCACTGCATTGATCTTTTGTGCCCCGACAGATATTGATGAATATGCATTTTATCATCATTATTCATTTATTCTAGCTTCAAATACCTTATAAAACACATGTAAATATCACTAATTTCACTCTTTTATAACTCTAATCATTGTGTAAATATTACATATTTATCACTATTTTAATCTAAAATAAATAAAGGAAAAATAAAGAAAATAAAGGACTGTATATATATAATAGATACATGTTGAATCAAACCCTGAGAGAAGGTCAAGACTTGATCTGATCGACAAGGAAGAAAGTAGGGGGAGAAAAGGCCTATTTACCAGAAAATACACTTGTCACCTCTACACATCCTTCATCTGTATAATATTATCTATATTACACACTCTTTAATTTATTTATTACCTAATCTTTTGTAAACAACAATTATTTCTTCTTGAAATTTGTGCATAAAATTCTCTTGTAAATAATAAAAAATAATTGCAATCAAAATTTGTGTGCATTGTGTAAATAACATCACTTTCCAAAAACCAAAAAGTACAAAATTGCAAAATCAATATCTTCTCTACCTGAAATCCAAAGTCATCAAACTCACTTTCAGTGTACTCTAAACTGAATTACCTTTAAAATGGAGGCGATTTCATAAAATTCAAGTTAAGGAGTGAAATGTGGCGAATTGGGGTATTATTGTATATTATACCTATGTACACTATGTATACTATTTGATTCATTGTTTCCTTGTGAAAAAATCTGGAAAATAAGAAAAGCATCAGAAAAATTTTAAAACCCAAAAATATTTTTTGTTTAATTTTCTGGTTATTTTTGGCATAATAAAAAATACAAAAATAGTTGAGTATGTGTTTTTTTACTTTTCTTTAATTATCCATTGTTTTTAAACTTTTAAAATCTTTTGCAAAATTAAATAAAAAACTAAAAATCAGCAAACCAAAAAAATATAAAATTTCAATTCCATAAAAATACAAAATAAAAAAGAAAATACAATAACCAAGCATAGCGTGCACAGTGATTCCTTTATTTTTTTCATCGAATTTTCATTGCATAAAATAACCCTCAGGATTTTGTTGCCTCCTTAAGTTCGATTATGTTAGCTATACAGGTAAAATAAATAGCAAACTCTCTTGGTACAATTTCTTTTATTAATTTATACTTGATATTTAAATAAAAGTTTGGTTGACGCTCGTTTGGGTTGCAACGATCGCAATTTCATTTGTGATTAATTCTTTGAAAGAAAAGTTTGAAAGAAACCTCTCAAAAAAATGACGTCATTGCCGGGGTGGCATGGCGATGGTAGTTAGGTTTTTCTTTTGACCTACTATTCTTGGGTTGTATATACTTATTTCCCTTTCTCTTAGTTTTGTCTATACTTCCATTCATTCATTTCATTATTCATATTCACTGTATTTATTTCCATTATCTTTGCTCATATTTATATAATTGAGTCGCTTAGATATTCTTTTACTTCCTCTTTTTTGAGAGAGCCCGATGAGTGGGGGCTATATTATTATGAGTTCTAGTGCACCCAAGCGAAGCGGAGACGGCTTGATTCTTCACCGAGCCACAAGAGAGCGTAGGAGGAGGAGGAGAAGATTTGGAGGAGATCATCATTTGGAGCATTTGACATAGATATATTTTAGCATTTCTTTTTTTCATTCAAAAACTCTTATAAAAGGACATTATATACCTTGTGTGCGGGGTTTGTTTCACCAAGTGTCGGTGCACTTGGGGACCTCATCGGTTTTGTTTTTATCACCTTATTTTTCTTTCTTTTCATGCGATTTTATGTGCTTGAGCCCTTAGTGATTGCTTTATTTACTTGTTTGAGCCAGGTAATTAATTAGGTCAAAATCCCTAAAAAAGAATTTCTACACCTTTATAATAGATCGTAATTTGGACTTAGTCAAATTAATTGGTTCCTGCCCGCTAATAGAAGTTATTGCTAGGATGATTCACATGCATCATATATGATAGTTTAATTCATGTATTTAAATTCTGCGCAAATCACCTTGCATGTAGAGTGATGGCGACAAGGTACGCATCTCTAAACTCCCTCATGCATCATTGAATTTTATCGTGCATTAGCATTTTCAATCTCCTTCCTTGTTTTCACTCACATAATTCAAAAAGAAAATTGGACACTCAGTAGGTGATTCATTGTAAAATATTCAAAAAGAGTGACAACTTGATAAAACCGTGACCGATAAAGAAAACTCAACCCGAAAACTAAACGTAAGGACGATCTCAATTATTTTGGGGAGAGAAACACCCTCATTATTTGAATTTACTTGCAAAGTAAGAGAGAGACGAACACTAGGATAGGGCCAAGCCCGGATTTTCATATAGACTATTGATTCTATAAAAATAATTAGCTACTTCTCAATAAGGAAATATGGGTAATCGATAAATGGTCTGTATTTCCTTAGCAGAGTGGATGGTTTAAAGGACACTAAGGATCCATCCTTCAGTAATGGGTAGCTATTTTTATGATCCGTACTAATATCCATAATGGTTGAAAGTGGATGCAACCAGTCGTAAGAATTCAGGACAGTCTTTAGGGAAATACATGCACCTAACAGCTCATTAACTCTTTCAAAGATTGTATTTCTCACCAAATAAAATTGAAAAATAACATACTAAACTCTTACGGTCGTCACTTGTGTTGGGTTGGTAAATAGGTGGTTTGTTTTGTGTTTGATTGCTATTATTAGAGATCCTTCATCACCCTTCAGCCTTCTACACATTCTCATCTTGTTTGATTTTTGTGTTCTCGCATCCCGCCTCTTCATATCGAAGATGTCAGTTTGGAGCATTTCTAGTTCAGACCTTACAGCCTCATTTCACACTCCAAACTAGTCATCTTATACTCGAGAAGACTCACTTCCTGAGTATTTTTCTTTCTCCACTTCACCCTTCATCTCATCCATCACTCCACTGTTCAATATTGACTCTAATCTTGAACTATCATTTAGGACTCCATCATTCTTGAAGACTAATCCAGTGTGGTTCACACTTGCAGAAACCGAGACAGTGCACTTGATGCCACCTAAGGGAAAAAGTCCATGGCTGATTAGTACGAGATCAACACTACCATGTTAGCCTCCATTGATTCCATTCAGGCACAATTAACGGAACATGCTAACTTTCAAACTGCATTGAGAGATATGATTCTCGAGCTGAGGTAAGACATGAGAGAGGAGGATAGAAACCAAGAGGAGGTGGGGGAGAAGAGCCTGTAGAGCTAGTAGCTAAGCTCTCACTTAAAGAATCCTATAATCCAAGAGCATGACAGACAAATACATGGATCCAAATTCCTGCGATTCATGGGCATTTCGAGCTTAAGCCTACTATTTTACCATTGCTTCCCATGTTCCACAGACACATTAACGAAGAACCTTATGTACACCTCCAACAATTCGATCGCATCTGCAGTACGATCCATTACCCTAACATGTCATTAGAGGTAATGAAGATGGCGGCATTTCCCTTCAGCTTGATGGACATGGTCCTTTATCGGGCAAATCATCTAGGAAAATTCATCACTACATGGGAAGGGTTGAGGTCTGCTTTTCTAAGCAAATATTACCCACTTGGACGGATCAACCAAATGCGACAGTTGATAGAAAACTTCTCCCAAATGTCCCATGAGCCTATTCACGAGGCATGGGAAAGATTTAAAGATTTAATGGAGGAGTGCCACCATCACGATATTCCAAAGACAAGCCTAGTGCAAATTTTCTTTAGGATTTAAGTTATGAGAATTAGAAGCTGGTAGATGCCGCTTGTGGGGGTATTCACTTTATCAAGGACGAGGATGTCTATACCAGAATTTCAAGGACATGGCAGAGAGCTCCGCAACTCTGTCTTCTTCACGTGCATTTCAGAAACATCTCGTGTCTTCTTATACTACTACAACACCCTACAAGGCTGTCGACATGACGACATCACATGAAGTGGATAGGGTGGATAGTTCTGCTCTGACCATCATTGAAAATCACCTATCCAAAGTAGAAATAATTGAGAAATGATCCAAGGAGCTTGAGAATCTCCAAGTGATCGAACAGCAGAGGACGAAGAACCTGGTCAAGATGGATGAGATAACAAACCATGTGGAGCTTCTTGTGAGTACAATCAGTGCATGCCAAAATGCGTTTACATTAGTCGACACTTCTACCTGGGAGTAGGCTTCTTCCACTTTCACCCTGCAGAGTACTAGAGGACCATCCACAGTTCATCATATTTATTACTTGTAGACCCCTGATCAGGTCCTGCATCATTCACAACAGATTGCCCCGTATTAGCAAGAAGGTCCATGCATTCCTGAGTAGTAGGCTCCACCTCCCCCTATCATTCAGGTGGTGAATGGTATCTGGTTCGACCGAGAGCGCAACTAGCCCCCCCGGTCGGGGCAAGGTCAGTTGGGTTTCCAGCAGGGTCAGAGACCCACCCACCAATTTCAGGGAGACAGACCGCAACAGTACCAACACCAGCAGTTCCAGCCTCAGTATCAGTCTCCACATCATCTCCAAAAATAGAGACATGGCCAGCAGCAGCAGTCTGCATATTTTCCACAACCTTACCATTAGCGGCATATTGCATATTTTCCTCCTCCTCATTACCAACAGTATGGATACCGGCAACCTCCTCATTACTAGTCTCAGCGATAGCCTGTCATTGAGAACCTAGAGTCACCTTCGGTGAATCCAACACTTGATCAGTTGGCATTGCTGATGAAGAATATGAATGACCTTATGCAGAGGCTTGACGAGCTGACCACCACAAAAACATTGATCCTAGAACAGGTCGAAGCCAATCCCAACAACTTCAGATGCAAGGAGCTGGTAGCCCATGATCCATCCACACCCGAGACAGGTATGGCCCTTGATTTTACATGTTTATCTGACGCCATTCATCTCAGGAGCGGTAGGAGATTGTAACTGCCTTCACAACCGTTGGGATTGAGAGAGCCAACCACTGAGAGAGTTTCACCTTTGACATCAACTTCTTCATCATCATTGTTGAGAACCAATGTAGCAGCACCAGAGTCTGGAGTTTCACCATCTTCACCGTCATGACCACCACCATCTTCACCGGCTAGATGCAGATCACCGTCAACGAGGGAGAACACACCAGTTGCGGATTCTTCTTCTAAACCAGCAACAACAACCCATCCTGTTTTAAATTTTGTTTCTCCTTCCCCTATTTTGGACAACACTGTACAGACTGATTTCGGTTGTCCCATTGTACATGAGAATTCTCTTTTGAATGATCGAAATGCGCATTTGAATGTTTCTTCTGATTCTGTACCATTTCCTTCTTCTTTAAATAAAACCAAAAAATCCAAATTTAAAACAACCCTACCTAATCCTAGAGTGGTTGAGATCTTACATAACATCTTTTAAAGATGCCACTCCTTAAGTCCATGGAGTACATGCCTACAGTGAAAAAAGGAATGAAAGAAGCATGTACACAAAAGCGTCAAACAAAGCAGAACAGACGAAAGAAGACAGAAACCATATCTTGACCATGACCATAGTTCATGCCATCAGCAATCTCCCACCCAAAAAGAAAGATAAGGGAGCACCTCACACCTGTTGCCACATCTTTGATCAAGAATTCTATTGCACTCTTCTCGATAGTGGTTCCTCCATTAATCTTATGCCATCCTTTCTACTCACTGAGTTTGGGTTAGGACCTCTTAAATCGACTAGGATGATCCTTCAGTTTGCTGATAGATTGACTAAGAGGATGAGGATCGTTTTAGAGGATGTTATTGTAACGATGCATGGAATAAAATTCCCTGTTGATTTTGTTGTCATGGATATTGGCACTCCTGCACCGTTACTCCATACCCCAATCATACTAGGTCGACCGTTCCTCTGAACGACTAAAGTAGTAGTTGATTACGGTACTAGAGAGATCATCTTTCACTCTAGTAGTGGCAAGGTGAAAATTTAGACAATCCCTGATCCTAGACCTTCACCGTCACCAACAACAGCAGATGAGAGACAAACAATTACACCAGATCCTAAGGACTGTGATTTTCTTGTTGAGTTCAGAGAGACAGATCTTTTTATTGATTTCATAGACACCCAGGAGTTCCTTTCTCCGAAGGACCTTTTGGAAAGCACAATCAACATGAGTTCCCTTATTGATCCTTTGAGTTGTTTTTTTATGGGAAGTTTGAGCTGGTTACTGAGGGTCAATATGGGAGAGTTGAGGTACCTTCTGATATTCCTTTGACACGTCATTCTGAGATCATTGCTGATATACCTCTGACTAAGATATCTGAGCCGATTGATTATTTTTATGAGATATGCACTGATGATAAACACCTTTTTGAGATTATTGTTGAGATATCTGAGCCATTTGTTGATGAGACTACATAGATTTCTAAACATCATGATCAACCATCCCTTTTTGAGCAGAGATCATTCCTTGCAGATCTTTCTGAGGTCTTACTTGATGAGCCGACAGTAGCCATGGTGGATAGTACACAGAGTATAGATTGTATACCTTCTACAAGTGTAGTTATAGAGGTCATCATAGAGCAGATTGAAATCCAACCTGAGCTCAAGGATTTACCATCAACGTTGAAGTATGCTTTCCTTGCGGGTCTCTCCAATTGTTTTCGATCATCCTCAGCTCACAGTTGACCGATAAACATGAATCTCGCGTGCTAGAGGTTCTTGAGAGAAAATGCAAGGCCATTGAATGGAATATGTCAGATCTTCGTGGGATTAGTCCAACTATGTGCTCACATCATATCTACTTAGAGGATGGTTATAAACCTCCCTATGAGTGTCAGCATCATCTAAATCCAAATCTAAGGGAGGTTGTCATGAAAGAGATTAGGAAATGGTGTGATGTTGGCTTTATTTTTCCCATTTGGAATCCATGTGGGTCAGTCCTTTACATGTGGTCTCGAAGCAATCCAGGATTACTATCGTGAAGAATAATCACGGTGAGGAGATTCTGACCCAAGTACCTACTTTATGGCGTGTTTGTGTAGATTATCGATGCCTGAACTCAACTACCAAGAAGGATAACTTTCCACAGCCCTTTATTGATCAGATTATTGAGAGGTTGACTGATGAATCTCGTATTCATCATGCTAAAATTGGTCATTTAGGCTCTGTCCCCCATCATCTACTTGTAATTAATCATTAATAGAGCATTATTAGCCATCATACTTGTGTAAATAATATCTGCATTTCATCTGCATAAATTGCATTTAAAAATCCCTTGTGTAAATTAGCCCAAAAAGCCGCTAACTTCTCACATTTTTAGTTAATTCATCCTAATTCCGATTGACCCAAAACCACTCCATTGTGTAGATATTACTAATCTTATTAAATAAAAAATACAAAAAAATTACTGACTCCAATAAGTGTCAAATAATCTCAAAGTCAAATTTCACATCTGACGGACTAAAACGAGCATATCTCCCTCATACAATGTCCGATTTTGGTCTACTCACTTTTAAAGTACTCCATTTTCAAATACCTTCAAAACAAGACCAATTTCGTAAAATTCGGAGCTCATATGTGAAAGTTGGGTTTTGGGCCTCTTTTGCGCATTTTAACTTCTTGCTAATTTTGACCTGAGACTTTATGTGCTTAATTAACTCTTTTAATTTTATTTCTTTTTCATTTGTGTCCTTTGATGAAAGTTTTAATAAGAAACGTAAAATTCCAAATCCATATCAAAACTGAGATCAAAGAAACTGACCAAGTCCAAGTGTCCGTTGTCGGTCTGCACAAAAGTTGTGCGTTTCTCACTTCTATTTTATTTTCCTATTTTCTTATCTTTTAAAAATCCAAAAAAATTAGATTAATGTGTAAATAATTTTCTTCTATTTTATCGTATTTTTTCTAGAATTTTTATCCTCTCTAAAACCATCAAAAAAATTACATATCTCAAAATTGCGGTTTTTCGTACACATGGAAAGCCACCAAAAATACCACTTCTCACAGGTGACCTCTTTTGCTCCCGGGCCCTTCATGAAAGTTGTAGATCTCGTCGAGACGAGCAACTTTCGTGAAGAAAAATTTTCAATCCGAGGTCTCCTGCTACTTCTTTTCTATTTTTCTTTATCTTAAATTTTGAAATTTTTTTGGGGGCACCACGTGGCAGCCCCTGGGCGTGCCACGTGGCACCCCCACTTGGCCTCTCTCTCCAGCCACCCGGGTCACGTGCCTAGCACGTGACCCCTGTCACCTTCTTCCCCAACGCAACATCTCCCTCCAGCCGTTTCTCCTCCGCCCCATGCGGCCATTAATGCCGCCTTGCGCGGCCATGCACGGCCGTTACTTCACGTAACCCCTGCTTCCAGGTCTATAAAGCATTCCCCCTCGCCAGCCTCGAGCTTCATCCGCCATCATTTGAGGGCTTCGCAAGGGTTGGTGACAGTAGTCTTCTTCGAGCCAACGGCGTGATCCTGGGAGCTAACTCCCTGTTGCAGAAGCCATCGCGATTCTGCAGAGCTCAGATCCACCTCGCCAAGGGTGGGTGAGCAAGGACAGTCACGAACTGGTCCTCCCCTTCAGGCAAGTCAACCGCTACCTCCTTCTCTCGATCCCTCTCCCTTGCCCTTCTTCGTCAACCTCATCACCCAAATACACCCCGACTCTTGCAAAGAGTCAAGTTCCATATCTTCCCTCTTCCTCGCCTGCGTAAGTACCCCCTCCTCGTCGCTTGTTTTTCCTCTAACATTGCATGTGCAACACCCGACAATTCCGTGTCCGAGACACGCTCAACCAGCTCTGCAGGCCATAGAGCAACTTTCGTGCTCTGTTGCTCCACTCGCCGCCCCCGCCAGTGCGGCGACTCTGCTGCTCCGCCTCCACCTCGGTTCCTTCGCACGACGCACCATCCAGCTGCTCCGCCCGCCGCTCAGCCCCCACGCCTTCGCCGCAAGGATTCGCCGACCGCCACCGCCCCCGCATCAAGGCGGCACCGTCATCGGCCTACCACCGTGGTGCTGTCCTCCACCGCCTTCACCGCCCTCCGCCGGTCGTGTGTCGACCGGCGTAGGGACCGCCTGGGTTCGCCTCGCCGCCATCGCTCGGCCACGACGCCACCGCCACCTCCGCGTCAACCTCCTCCGCCCTCGCCAGGAGCTCCCCCGCGACGCTGCACTTCCCGATCTCCGCGACGCACAGTTGCCGTCGGATCGGGCAAGTGCTGCCCTTGATCCGACGGCCCCTGTGCTGCCACGTGTCAACGCCCGAGCCTCCAGCTCCGCCCCCGAGCCTCAGGTTCGTCACCTGAACCACAGGCTCGGGACCCCGAGCCATCAGGTTGCGCCACCAAGCCTCCTGCGCACGTGCAAGTCACGTGCTTTGGGGGTAATTTGCAGCCATACCCCCGACACTTTCTGAAATTACAAGAATACCCCCGCCTTGGGTAAATTGCAGAGAAGCTCCTCCGACTTTCCTAAATTGCAGATAAGTCCTCCCAGGGACCCTTTTGAAGGAAAAACTTTATTTTAATTACCTTTTAGTCCCTGAAATTCATTTTATCATATCTTTGTCATACGGACTCCGATTTTAGCATATAATATGTCGTTTCGAAGCTAATTCTGTGCTCTACAACTTAGCATAGTTTGTGATCAGATCTAGAGGTGTTTGTTATCAATTATTATTTGAGGATCATCATAGACTTTTGCAGGCTACTTTTTGACATATTGATGCTCGGGAATTTAACGATATCTTATGCAGCAGTTTGGATGGGGATGTTAATCTGATCAAATCTTAGTCGATTATTTTTAATTTCTTTGGGGATTAATATAGATCAACTCCTTCCAGAATATTGGTAGCTATTCGAGGACTTGAATCGGAGGCATTGGAAGACCAGATATTTTGCTTCAATTTTTTTATGAGATAAATTTATTTACTTGAAGCATTACGTCGGTTCCATTTTGATTTGTGATTACTTTCGTGAAACTATTGATCATATTTTTGAAGGAATTAATACGCTTGAATTCACAGATCCTGGGCTTAATCATCTCTGTATATTTCCTTGCATTTGCATTGCATATTGTTGCATTGTATATTTCCTCAACACAGAAATTAACCGAGCATTAATCAATTATTAAATTTGATTTAAGACCGCACAACTAAAAATCGCCGTTCCCTGAGTTCGACCTTGGTAAACTTGCCAAGTAAAAATAGTCCACAATATTCAAAGATTGTGGTTTTTGATCGACCGATTTTCACCTCCTATACTACAATTCATCGATATTAAAGAGGTGGATTTCGCGTTCATCATTGACAGGGAAAGAGTTCTTTCGTTTCTTGGACGGGTACTCGAGGTATAATCAAGTTGTTATCACTCTTGAGGATCAGGAGAAAACTACTTTCACTTGTCCGTTTGGTACCTACGCTTTTAGACGGATGCCCTTTGGATTTTGTAACTCTCCTGCTACATTCCAAAAGTGTATGTTGGTCGTTTTTGTCGACATGGTGGGTAGTTTCCTAGAGGCCTTTATGGACGATTTCTTGGTCTATGGGGATAGTTTTGACACATGTCTTGCTAATTTAGACAGAGTCCTTCAACGTTGCTGTGAGGTAAACCTAGTGTTATCGTGGGAGAAGAGTCACTTATGGTGACTAATGGGATTGTATTGGGCCACGTCATCTCCCAACATGGCATGGAGGTTGACCCGGCTATGATTGATGTGATATCCAAACTAGAGCCACTGCAGAATTTGAAGCAGTTGAGGTTTGATGAAAATCAAATACATCATTATAAAATCCATTCATTATTCTCCTAACTTGAATAAATCAATAAAACCACCATTAAATCACTAATATTAACTTTTATTATGTTGTATATATTATGTGTATATTTAACCTAAAAGCTAACCCTAATTTTATTGTATTTAATCACTGATATTTTCCTTATTTTTCTTTATTATTAAAAACACCTAAAAATTAGATTAATAATATATATATTTATCATGGATTTAAATAAAGAAATAAAAAATAAAAAATATCAAAACCTCAAAACACACAATATTTTTACCTATTAAAAATACTCCCAAAAATGTCTCGTTGTACAAATGACCACCTTTGACTTTTTGTTCAACATGAAACTTATAGATCTCATTGAGAATACAACTTTCATGTTTTTACTTTTTATTAATTCAGCTTCCTACTATTTCTTTCTTAATTTTCTTTATTTTCCCTATTTTTGAATAACTTGATGTAGCCACGTGGCACCTCTAGACCACCCATGTGGCCGCATTCTCTGCATGCCACCCAACCTTGCTCTTCACCCTTGGATTGCCCTTCCCCGCCTCTATCACCACTATCCATATCCCAATAGCTCTCAGTCATTTGATGAGATCATTGTATCACACCAGAGCCACCCTTCCACGTCTTAACCTAAGCCACTTGATCAATTCCCATCCATCGACTTTACGTCTTCCACGTTGCCCCTTCATCCTCCACCATCAGATTACTCAGCCAACCATCATCTCCATTGTCCCTCAACGACGGTCCATCAACTGTTAGATCAAATCCCTGATATAATTCCCCTCATCGCTTCACACTCCTATCTTAGCCATTGGATCTCACCATCCAATGGCCATCACCTCGTCGCCTACCTCCAGTTCACCCCCCTCCAGCTGTTACACCTCATGACTCTCCAGCCCATTCCAATTCTAGCCACCGCCCCTTAACATCTCTCCATAACCTAAAGCTACTCCCACAAAACTCTAAGATCCACCTTCTTCACGAGCCCATCAATGACCCGATCTGAGCTTCTAGAGACTTCAATCGGCGGTTCAAAATCAATGCTCCACCACCTATAATGGCGGAGCTCCCTCCTATATAGCCTCTCCTTTACCTCATCTAACCTCATCCACCATTTAATGGGTTGAGGCCAAGCTTCCTCCATCATTTGGTGACAGTGGAGGGTGGTTGTCGAGGAGATAATGACTTTAATACCCTTGGTGTGATCCATCGCATTCACCATGTATGGTCCGCCTCATCGGCGGTTGCACAAGCTCCCTGGAGTCGCTGCCCAGGTAGAGAGATGACCCGAGGTTACAAGGGAACCTCAACCCAAGCTCCCACTTCGCCAAAGCTCCTTCTCCGATCAGGTATCTCTTTGTTCTATTTTCTTCTTTTTATTACGACATTCACATTGACCCTCGCCGATCACTGACCACCCCACAAGCTCCGCCATTCATCCTTCATCCACGTCGACCCCTCCGCTCGCCCTTTTTCCTTCTCCAGAACCCCTCTCTGCTTTGCCTCTTTCTTCTAATGCACGCTTGAGAAGAACCCATCAAGGGCTCCACCTCCGACCAGACACAGCCCTCCATTCGCTCCACTTTGCTCCTACACGCTTCGACAATATGACTAACCCCTTCAGGTATTCAAGGGACGGAGCTTCGTAACCATCTCCAATCAAGAGCTCCCCCTCTGGCAGGGCGACATCGCCGTCCATCTACAGCTACCCTCATGGCTTTGCCTCCCGTTACCCATCTTCGCTAGGTGATCATGATGCTCAAGTGATCATCTATTACCAAAGAGGAGCACGGAGGATCTTTGGAAGCCTCATCGGAGCTCCAAGTACGCCACCCCTCCTGCAGTAGAGGTCAAACAACGGTACCATTGGATGGTGCCCCCACGATGGCCATCCAATGTCCTGGATGGAGCCATGTCGCACCCACCGACCTTGCAGGCCTAGAGACCCAAGCCACTCACCGAAGTTCCCTGGACATGCCACGCGTCCACCCGAAGCTGCAGCCACCCGAGCCTAGCATGCCCACATGCCCCGCACGTGAGGGGTTGGGATATTTGCAGAGACACCGTCAGTTTTCCTCAAAATGGCATCTAGGTCCTCTAGGCGTGTGCATCACGTGCGCACCTGGGGTAAATTACATAGAAGGCCAAGCTGATTTTCTCATATTACAAAAGGCCTCCGTGCTTCAGGAATATTTATAAAGAGGCCCCTATAATTTTTGCTAATTACAAATAGATCCGTCCGGGGGTGCTATTTGTGATTATTTATCCTATATTTTTACGCATTTTTATTACAATTATGGCTTGCACTATTTTATTCTTATCTTGAGTCTCTGGACTCTGATTGAGTTGATTTCAGTGTCATTTTGTTTCTCTTTTTATTCTCTATCTAATGACATCATTTATTTCATGTATTGACACTTATTTAAATATGCTAATTTTTATATGAAAAGTGTATGTTGGTCTCAATTCCTTGATGTCATTATTCATTTCTAAATGCTCAACTTGTCTCTGAAATTAACCTCTACTTGATTGCTCACTGATTTAACAATTTTAGGGCATATTTGTTCATTATTGATTGCATATTCATTTGTAGCATATCATACACAATGCATCTCAATTTAATTGCATAAAAAGAAAATAAAAATACATGCATCGTCTTATTTTGTCTTTGCATATCACTTTATCTCAGCACCATTTTATCTGCATAATATATTTGCATATCATTATGTATTGCGCATCACCTTTGCATATGAAGACCTAGGTTTAGAATTTAATTGCTCATTATTTAATCAGTAATTTTTTATGAAAAGACTAGGAGGCTCATGTCCTTGTGTTTGATCTCGGTATACTTGTTAAATAAAATTAATTGCAACATGTTCGAAGTTTTGGTCTTTGTTGAATCGAAATCCGTCTCATATACTACAATAATACAACTATAGATTATTAAAAGGACGATTTTCACGTTCATCAAGGTCATTTCTGGGACACGTCGGATTCTATAGGCGATTCATTAAGGACATCAGCAAAATCGCCAGATCGTTGACTGAGCTTCTATGCAAGGAGAGTAAGTGTATTGTTGATGAGAAAGTCTTTTTTGCATTTCATCAGATGAAAGACATGGTTACTAGTGTTCTTGTCCTACATCCACTTGATTGGTCTCTTCCCTTTGAGACCATGATAGTTGGGTCAGATTTTGCAGTTGGAGTTGTTTTAGGGTAGGGAAGGGATGGGATACCATTTGCTACACACTATGCTAGCAAGATTCTCGACGAGGCACAACGAAATTGCACAGTCACTGAGAAGGAGATGTTAGCAGTTGTGTTTGAGTTAGAGAAGTTCAGATCTTACTTCCTTGGTTCCCATATTCTTTTGTACACAGATCAAACTGACATAAGGTATTTATAGGAAAATAAGGATGCCAAACCACGCCTTATCAGATGGATCCTTCTTCTTCAGGAATTTGATTTAGAGATTCGAGATAAACATCAAGTGAAAAATGATGTGGCAGATCATCTTTCCTGCATTACAGATGCAGATACTTCTGAACAGAGCATGATCCCTATTTTTGAGACCTTTCCAGATGAGAAAGGTCTTCGATCATTCTTTCTCTTGTTTTTGGCCAGCATGAATGTATATCCTTTTGTTCCTCTTTAAAGTCAAGATTTTTGTACAAAACTTCATAAGATTTTGACTTAATTTCTCTTATAGCCTTCTTTGCTTCCTTCGATGTTATTTTGTAGTTTGTGACAGTTTCCTTTGTTCTATCTTTAAACATAGCCTGCATGCTTTTAAATTTTGAGCTTGTCTTGTACCCCCACTCCACCACCAAGCCTCCTTTCGGCATGGAGCTCCTCCTTTGTCTCGCCTAGCATCTCTTTGGCTACCATTCAAATACAAGATGTTATCACCTCACACATCATGTTTGTACTTCTGTTACAATTCCAAGATTTGTCTTCTAAAACCTTATTCCTAAAGTTCGATTGCTTCAATTGAAGATTCCACTATCTAGTTCTATTAATCTTGGAAACCCTCCTTTTTTTAGTTCAATTGAAGAATGTGTTCTTATCATGTCATCTACCTGATATTCATTTGGTTGTGCACTCTTGGAAGGACGCATTGCAAAAAAAGTATGCTACGGATCTCATCTTGAATGGTGATGGAATTGAGAAGATCTAGTTCGTGGCTGGTGGCGTGACTTGTCTTCCTCTCCGAAAATTGTGTGTGTAGGAGACCTCATTCAAATAATAGAATCTCTGTTTGAAATGAAGGCTGAAAACTTCTTCAATCATTTTTTTGGATCTTGGATTTTGATCCATGTGATCTCCTTGGTCCTTCTAGATGCCGAGAAAAGATGATAATAAGATCTGGTGTTAAAGTCGCCATAGCTTATCCATTGATTTCTTGATCTTTGGAACTGATATTGTTCTTCTTCGATGAGGGCTTGATCATAGAGTTTCTCCTGTTTGACTGAGGGCCTGTTTGGTTGCTAGGTTGGATTGAATTGGGGTACCCTTGTGAATAGTAATATGTGAGGAGGGTTGGGAAGGTTGGAAGGAGGGGTACATCGTGTACCCCAATCCAATCCAGCAACCAAATAGGCCCTCCAAGTGACATTGTTGCGTAGATTTGCCTATGTTGCTCCTATCGCAGCCCTCTCGGCCTCGTGGCTCTTTGAGTGATCTGCGTCAGCCTGTAACATCAAGCTTTAAACAGTTGACATTGACGTGCATCGAAGGTTTATTTGGGTTGGAGTCACATGATGAGTCCAGGAGCCACGTCGGTCCATTCACCTCTCCTATCTTTCCCTTTCACGTCCACCTCCACGTCTCTCTCTCTATCTCTCTCTCTCGATGCCCACATTTCGGTGGTCTCCACTCCATTTATTGTGCCAGACGACGACAACTACCTCTTCCCTCCCGTTCTTTCAACTGTCTTCCAAACTTTCCCTTGGTCCACTCCGCACCAAAACCCTAAACATGTAAAATAAATAAATAAAGGTACGTATACTTTTTTTCTCAGTATTGTCTGATTTAATGAAGCTCATGAACGAAGAGAAGACGCCATAGTCGATTTCGTTTTCTGTTCAGCTCGGCCGGAACTCGGTCACGGACTTCGTGTTGCATGTTTGAGACTCCTGCAGTGATAGGGGGAAAGGCCTTCTTCCTTTGGGATTTTTTCGGCAATAATATCACGCACGAACTACTAATGTTGCATGAATCTGACACAAATTTACTTAAGTCAAGATTAAAATCACATAGCCTGCCATAATGGCATTTAAAGCAAAGCTCCGTTCACTACCATTAACAGGAAGAAGTAAATACGTCAAGTTTGTGGTTCCGTATAGCTGCTGTCTTGGATCAAACCAAAGTAATTTGGTGTTGAATTTTCACAGAAAAAAATACCGGATTTTACGAGAATCAATATCGATACTAATATAAAAGTAGAGCATAATGCAAAGATCCATATCATGAAAAAACATATTAATACGGACTGCAGTGCTATTTATCTTTAAGCAGACGTCGACGTATACGTCCATAACAACATCCAAGAAGGAACTAACATAGAAACGATGGGGGGGCATTGTCGTCCCCCAACTGAAAGTTTATGCTCATGTGCTTGTTATTTGTGGAATAACATATCTACCCCCAGTAGAAACAAATCTAGGGCAACAGCCCAGAAAATCCAACAAACTCCTCCACACATCCATCCCATATCAGGAAATCTCTTTCTCCTAAAACCGATGTTTTTGTTTATTCCAAAAGGGTTGCGCTGTAAGATCCTAGAAATAAAAGCCATGAAAGCCTTATATTTTCTCAGTGGGCAAACGAAGCTATGATTACAATTTGCAGGTGTCCTAAGACCAAAACTAGTAAAAGTTACAGAGAAAATATATTTAAGCCAAAATTTTAAACAGTAACCACAAACTCTTAGGGTGCGTTTGGTAGGCGGGTTAAACGGGTTAAACTGGTAGAGGGTAATCCGTTTTTGGATTTTTGTGTTTGGATATAGGGTTAAACTGGGGTGGGTTAGAAGTGAGTTTGAGGTGATATGATTGTATTGAAGTTTGAAAAAGTGAGTAGTTATTATGATGTGATTGCATTGAAATTTGGAAAAGTGAGTAGAAGTGGAGTAGTTTATAATTTTTATATGATATGATGTTATAATATATTATTTTTTGATAGGATTGATGATGTAAAATTGATTTATTTAAATTTTTAAAGAAGGAATAAAGTGGGGCCCATGGAGAGAGAGGGATGTTGGTCGAGGGGAGTAATATAATTAATCTTTATTATATAAATATATAAAATAAAAGATGGATAACCTAATGCTGCAGAGCATACATGTCCCGGTATCTTATATATAGAAAGAAAGACTACAGAAGGATGCAAAAGAAAAGCTCACTAGTTTCTCCTCGGAAGCAGGAGGAAGAGGAGGATGGGGAGGGGGAGGGTGGAGCTGAAGAGGATCGACAACAAGATTAACCGGCAGGTGACCTTTGCCAAGCGCCGCAACGGCCTCCTCAAGAAGGCCTACGAGCTCTCCGTCCTCTGCGATGCCGAGGTCGCCCTCATCGTCTTCTCCAGCCGCGGGAAGCTCTACGAGTTCTGCAGCACCTCCGCGTACGCGTCCATCCTATCTCCCTCAAATATTTTGAGCTTTTTACGCGTCAAAATACTCTCTTTTACTCTTTTGTTTTTCAATTTCTTTTTGAGGAAGATCTGATTGTTTGTGCTGTGTCTGAGCTCGATCGTTTTCGTTTTGCGTTTGTTTCATGTGATCCAAACCTTACGGTAGTCTGAGTTTGGTGCTTTAGCTGTCGTCTTGATCAGGCGCGCGGTTCGAGCTTTTCTAGGGTTCCGATTCGACCGCGGAAGTGTGTAGTGGTTCATCTGAAGATTGCGACTTTAGCATAGAGAAACGATGGGATTTGATCCGCAGTGGAGGTATAGTAGTGTTCTTTAGGCATTTTTGCTCGTATGATCCAGATCTTAGGTCCATTTTTGGGAGTGGGTGCGGGGGTTTGCTCCGCTGAGATCGGAGATTGAGACGTGTGTTTAGAGTTCGTAGATCTTCGAACGGAAGTGTCGATTCCTCGTATGATCGGAAGTTTCCGTTATTCTAGGGTTTCGATCGGTGTGTCCGTACTTTGGTCCCTCCCTCCCGAGTTGTCCCTATAGAAACAAGCATCTTTTTTTCTCTGGTAGTGGAAATATGTGATATATTTTTGGGTATAGGGAAATTTATATGTATTTTTTGAGTAAGATTATCAGCGAGGATTGAACTCTCAATAATGACGAGAAAGAACGTCATTTTAGTGTGTTCTATTTCAATAGAGATTTCGTTGTTCCCGTTCTGAATATTTTAAACCAAAACATCAAGATCTCTAGATTTCTTATATGCTTTCTTGTTCCAAAACCAGTCCGGAATCTTCAACATGATGCAAATGCAAATATTCATACGTACTTTTTAACCTTGTCTGATTTAGTAAAATAAGAACATGTATTGCATTTGCATCATGTTTAAACCAGTAACCATATTAGATAGATATCCATATAGTGTGTGTAAGGTCTCTATTAGTATTTCTATTAACATATGCGTCCAGAATTAGATATAGATTAAGATAAAGTAATGGACTTGTTTTCATCATATATATGTGCACCATTAGGAACTTGGTATGGAATTGATGAGAGGTGCTTGGTTAACGTCCCACGGATAAATCAAGATACTGGAATAAATTTACAGGGATGAGCCTTTAGTAATTTTTTTGTCCCGGGGGATAAGAGACTCTAGCGCAGCCTGTGATTTGGACAACAAGGTGTTTGATTTATAGACGATATATTTTGCAATAGATTACATATATGATGGTCTCCGTGAATGGTTGATTTTTCTAATGACGGGACTACTGCTCAAAAAATTATCTCTCGAACATTCAAGTGAAATAGACTTTTCGTAGTTCGAGATTCGATTTGTACGACGGCGAGGTGGATGTGGATTGCTGTCTCCCCTGTTAGCGTAGGACAAGTGTTGCTTTGCTTCTCTTTGTCCGGGTTTGGGATTTTTGACTAAGCGGGATCCCGGATGATGCCTCTTCGGTCTGGTTTTTTTACACACTCGCATCGCATGCCTCTGTGCGAAAGACACGCTCTCTGGATATTCGAATGGTCGACGTTGAAACTTTGATCCCTGTGTTGCTTCCGTGATGCACCTTCCAACTGGTGCTTTTATTGAGCAGAGACTTTTGGGGTTTGATGAGATTGACAGACAATAGAGGAGTTGCATGATGCTACATGATGTTGTTCTTCTGTATAATAACTTGCATTATAATCTTTACTGTCATTGATATGTGAAAGTTTATTGAGCAGAGCCTTTTGGGGTTTGATGAGATTGACAGAGAATAGAGGAGTTGCATGATGCTACATGATGTTGTTTTTCTATATAATAACTTTGCACTAGAATCTTTACTGCCATTGATAGTTTACTAGAATTAATGGTTTCTAGATAAGTGAAAGATTATAATGTAAACAAAATAACACTGGTTATTATGATGGTTCCGATTTAGTTGTGCGCTTACTTGTTTGGCTTTATTTTCCTTTCCTGCCAAACCTTTGAAAAGAATTTAAAGGAGTTCCACTTTTACTAATTTGGTTTTGGGTAAACTAAAAAAGCGACTCAACTTTACATTAATTCCTTCCGGACGATTTGGTGGGTGTATTTTAGGAGAGAGCGATACTATGTAGAAAATGTAATACAACATGGCAAAATCATTCAGGATTCTTGGTCTTTGTAACTATGATTTTAAACGGTGAATATAAAGTTTTTTGGGTGCTTGCCTCTATGGCGGTGCACCCTTTTTCCATTCAAAAAAACTTTACACTGATTTCCAACTTGGGGACTGATCTTTATATTGTAACAAGTAGGGAACTCGAGTTTAGTTTAACGGTAAAGGCCCCAAAGTCGTTAGTTGAAGACCTAATTTGTGTTATCATATGACCAATATACCCCTCGTCTATTAGGGTTAGTTTCTCTTCCTATCTTCTTCCTCAGTTGTCTTCTCCCTCCCCCGTCAACCAGCCCGCCGCCCACTGTCACCTCCTCTACCCCAACATCGTCTTCTACACCTGCTATGTGTCTCTCGATCACCAATGTTCCTTGTGGTAGGACTGCAGCACCCATGTGTAGCTGGGGACTTGCTCATCTGTAGTTCATACATAATCTTCTTTTGGAAAACTTCTTCCGTTCCGAGCCGGAGTATCTCATATGATAAAGTGCCACCATCAGGAACACAATACGAATTGTTGTCTGATGTTTTATCTGTAGACACTGGGAGCAACCAAAGATTGATAGCAAAGCTTATGAATCCCGGTTGAAGTCATGCACGGTGTACAACAAGTGCTTCTCATGAGGAACCGATGCAAACAAGGTGACGGGAAAAAAAGGGTCTCTCACTAAATCGTTAGCGGGGAATGAGGAAGGGGAAAGCACAAAGGCTGAAGAGAGAAAGAATGCATGTGCTACTAATGCTAAAGACCACAATCTACCTTGTACGTAAGTGGACAAGATGGGCCTTGAGGTTGACCGAACAAATCAAGTCTCGGGAAAAGGAAAGGTCAACGGTGGAGTTGAAGAAACCACCATAAGATGGGCTCTGAGGTTGACCAAACAAATCATGCACAACCTGGAACATAAATGTGGATAAAGGTGATAAATTGAAAGAAGTGAAGTTGCTGCGACCCTGTTGGGAACCATGCAACTTCAATTGTAGGTAATTCTTTTAGATCTTGACTTTAATCCCTTAGTTTATCAAGGTGTTTTCCCTTTGTAAATTAGTTTAACTTTTGTGCTTCCTGCAAGAACTACCGATGGTAGTTTGAAAGGGAAAACGAGCACTACAGTGTCGAATTCATTTTCAGACTCAACATTTAATAGCTTTGAACAGAACATGGAAATTGCTGGTCATCAATCTAATGGATTAGCAGTTTGTGATGTTCCTCTCATGGATTCCTCTAAAGATATTGAATAGCACGGAAGCTACGGAGTTAAAGAAGATGACAATGGAGAAGTTTCTTCAGAAGAGGTTTCTTTACCAAAGCATGAAGTTTCATATGGTGCTGACAGATGTGTCTTGATTTGAATGAAGGTGTTAACAATGATAAAGGTAATCCAGGAGAGTCTCCTGCTGGAGCTCCACTTCGGTGTCCACCTGAAATCCATATGCCTAGTTTTTTGCCCTTTGTAGTTTCCTCTTTATCAAGTGGTGCACCTGTGCCAATAAAAGTTGATGCTCCGATAAAATGTCCTTTTGTTCCTCCTGAGAATCTGCTAAGAGAAAAACGGAACCATGATGGAAAGGTTCCACTGCCACCAGTGCATTTCATCCTGCTAAGAGATGCCATTTAATGCTTCCGAAGCATCTGATCTGGCTTCTGTGAAGCAAAATCGTTTGACATTGGAATTTGATTTAAATGTACCTGATGATAGGGTTTTCCATGATATTGTTTCTCATAGCTCTTCTAAGGATGTCATTCCTCGATTAGTTTCTCTTCCTAAGAGAAGTCATCGTTGGGACGGAGGAGGACGCAGAGGGCGGTAAGAGGAGGGAGAAGACAGTGGAGGAAGAAGATAGGAAGATAAACTAACCCCAATAGACGAGGGGTATATTGGTCATATGATAACACAAATTAGGTCATCAACCTACGAAGTCAGGGCCTTTACCGTCATACTAAACTTAAGTCCCCTACTTGTTACAATATAAAGACCAGTCCTTAAATTGGGAATTGACATAAAGTTGGATCCCTTTTTTGTAATTTATCCTTTGGTGTTTGATAGCATAGGGAGTTATGTAAATTCTGATTCTCAATACTTTTGTCAAGAAAAAAATATTTTCCCTATTCCATAATATTATCTATGGTGTGAATATCAAACGTGATATACCATAAATATACTTTCTTCTTCCTTTTTAAAATATAGATCAATTGATTACATGTCAGCTTGGAAAATTCGGTCAACCTGTCTTACTAGTCGATCCAACTAGTTTACACTACAAACAGACTGGTCTTTAGGGACGGTCGTAAGGGATGGTCAATAGACAACCATCCCCTATACTTCCTAATGGGACGGGTGATCAGCCCCCTTGACGAACAAGGGGGACATTCGCAAGCAATCGTCCCGTATTTACAAATTGTAGGAGATGGTCAACTAAATGACCATCCCTTTAGAGTGTAAAGAAGATGATCACACGATCGTCCCCTCCGATTAGATAAATGGGACAGTTAGGACTGTCTTCTCCAACTTTATGCGAACATCTCCTTCAGATGATTACCATTGGGAGCTGAGTAAAAGGAGGGGATGGTCGCGACTGTCCCCTCCGATTAGACAAATGGGACGGTCATTTTACCACCGTCGCATCCGCTTTTTTGGCAGTAATTTCTTTAAATTTGGAGATCAAAAAGGGACGGTCTTAAGTATACCGTCCATGATCATCACAATAGGGGATGGTTATTTGACCGTCCCCGATGGTCTTATACTACAATTAAGCAATTTTCCTTCTCATTCTCCCTGACTTCCTCCCACCCTCGGCGTACGACATCCTCCCACCCTTGCCTCTTCCCATCCATCCTCCCTCTCGAAAAGTTGCCCTGCCTCATTGAGCTCTCGACCTCCTTCATTCTCTTCGATCACACTCCCTCTTCTTCTTTGGTCTCTTACCAATCTTTTTCGAGACTAATCTGGTACCTTATGGTACCTTATGATATCTAAATGATTTTTTCCTAAATGTTAATCTTGTATTAGTTATATGATTGAAATGTTAGATCATTCCAATAGATGTTTGGTGAAATAAAGTATGTTCTATATATTTTTTTTAGTATTAGTGTTCAAGTTATGTAGTTGTTCATTCAACAAAAAAGTTATATAGTTGTGACGAATCTCCATTTCATCACCTTTATTCATTTATTTTGTCCTTAAGTCTCTAGTAAAAACATGTAAATGTCATTATTCTGCAAAAAAAATTCACGATTTAAGTTATAAATACTACATAAATACATATATTTAATTCCAAAATAAAAGAATAAAGGAAAAGCAAAGAAAAAAATGAAGTATTGAAAATACTGAATGACCCTATGTCGATCGGAAATAAAGTAGGGAAAGATAGGGCACATTAACTGTACTGAAAATACACTCAAACCCTAATTTAATTCATCAAAAATATGTATTCTTTCACTATTTTATTATTCATTTTATAGACATCAAATAATAAAATGGTCAACATGAAACTTATACATAAAAATACATAGAAAGTTATTAAAATATTTTTCAAAAAAAATAAGGCTCATTGCAACTGGGACACCCAAATGAAAAAGCCACAAACCGAACTTCTCATAACAATCTTCTCCATACAAGGCTCAAACTTCATCAAACTCACCTTTAATGTTCATAAATTTAATCTATCTATCCAATGAAGGAAGTTTCATTAAAAATAAAGTTAAGATGCAAAAGGTAGCTTTCTAGGGTCATATTGTACAATATACATGTATATTTTATTCATTTAATTTATTCTTTCGATTTTTATATTTCTCAAATTATAAATACTTGTAAATATTATTTGAAATATATTTAAAATATAAACACAAAATAAAAATATTAAAAATGTATTGAAATAAATAATGTATTAAATTATATAATAAGCATACTATACTTATATATACATATTTATTTATGTAGATAATAAAATTAGAACAATAATGTAAAAATACACTATAAATATCTAAAATATGTATATATAAGAATAAAATTTAAAATACAAAATAAAAACAAAATACCTAAATTACATGTGTTTATACCAATATATCTACTTGTAAAACTTGGCACCTAATAAATAATGTTGTACAAATAAATAAAAATACATATAAAATAGCTTGAAAATAAGAAATATTTTTCATGTTTTGACTGTTTATTTATAAAATATGTAATTATTTTATTTCTGTTTATGTCTTATTTTAAATTTTTTATTTTGTCCTTATTTGGTCCACATGGATCAATCGCATGCCTCTATGTGTTAACCTAGGGCCAAATGCATGGTCTCCATGCCTCCTCTATCAGAGCACGCACGCCACCTACCCTCAGATCTTTGCCCCATTTTTACGCATGATCCTGGGCTTGAAACACCCCAATTTCTTCACCAATCCTCTTCCCCATACCATCCTCCATCATGCCATACCTTATGATGCCCCAAAAATCCACTCGATCAATGGTAATCTCGTGATCTTTGGAGCCCTTCCACCTGTCTATAAATAAACTCAAAAACTTTTTTTGAGCTTTTGATCCTTCTCTCGGTACCGTAACCCCAAAGGGAGCTTCCTTGAGTCGACTCTTGGTGACAGCTTGAGTCCCTAGACTTGTTGGCGTAGAGAAAGTGGTGGAGGAGGAGATCCAAGCCTCACCAGAGCACTTTATGGTGGAGATTCATCTATTCCCTGTCATACAGGTTTAAGCAACTAACCTTGGGATTTTTAATCGCATTTCTTTCCAGAATCATATTAAAGCCTTTAATTCGTGCATTTAGTTCGCAGTTTATTTTAATTTTGAGATTTTTGTTTATTGGAGCTTCAAGCTCCAGCCTTAATTCATTGTGAATCCGACTGGGATTCAACCCACAATCATCACCATTCCCGTGCCTCTTCATTTTCCCATCTAACATCCCATCTTTCATCCCGTTCGTGCAAGGATCGGGCTCATTTTGAGCTTCATCCGCTGCCCTACGCCGGAGCTCATATACCACTCCACTTCCTTGTGTTGTACATCTTCAATTCAGGTCGAGGGAGTCTTCCTCGAGCCCCTTATTCTTTTTGTTACAGGAACAACCCCTAGAGGTCCACCTGGGAATAAATTCGACTCATACATAGAATCTCATGTCGTCGAACCTTTAAGACCTTCGGTGTCCCCATCGATGGCATTTGAAGGCTTCGAGTAGGAGCAAAAGGCTTCCAAGAGACGATTGAGCCTCTCAGCGTCGACGTGGGAGACCGAACCAGCGAGCTATCGTCGATCAAACATACCCCATGCGATGTTCTTAGTTGTTCTTCTAGCACCCTCGAACGCCGTTAGATTCGAAGACCGGTCCAGATCTAATCTTGTCGTTGATTGAAGACGAACCTCTACCTTGCCTCAATCGCTCGATTGGATTATGTGGAGAGACGTGGTGCTTCATGCCGTTGATGAGCGCCTTAAGTGGGTAAATATCAGTCCCCCCCACCATTTTTTGTATTTACTCTTTAGCCATGTAAATATAATATTAAGAGTAATATTTTATGGAATATTTGCAATCGGACCCTTGAACTCATGGATATTGCACTCAGGTCCTCCCGCATCACGTGTGGGAGAATATGTTAAGGTATAAAACTTACGTGCATACCCCTATACTTATTGTACCTATTACAAAATACATTAAATGTTTACTTAATTTGCAAATAGGTCCTTTTCACGACATAACTTTTTTCAAGACTCAAAACATGGACGGACCAAAATACTATATATCCGTCAGGGCACAAACAAGAACGTAGAGCAATGTGAAGAAAAGAAAAATCCAAAAAGAAGCATGCACCAAAAATTCCATAAAATTATTGAGCTTTCAGAAAAATCATGCTTCATGGTGAAGACTCAGTTACACTGACTGAGCTTCACAAAGGAATGAAAACTAGACTAGTCCATTCCCACTTCTTTTCCCATTCTTTTAGCTTATCTCCCTTTTGGTTGTGAAACTAGCAGTACCTAGCCTTAGAATAAAATATCTATCTCCATGAGGATAAGATACCAGAGGAGCAGACTCCTCAATAGTTCAATGGTTTTTCTGGGAAGAGCTAAAAAATTCACATACATGGTTCTATCATTTCAAGGTTACGAGAGTATACGACCGAGAGGATGGTTCTGAACAAGATGTGGATCGAACTGGATAATAGATTATGGAACCTAAGAGATGTTGTGTTACACTTCCTAACCTTAATACTGTTTCGAACAAACCAAGAATCCAAAGGTCTTCACTGAGCCCCAAACTTTGATTTTAATAAGATAAATTCAAGAGTCAAAAACTAGTTCAAAGTTCTTTCTTTTTCTTTTCTTTATTCTCTTTTCTACACTTATTGCATAAGTGTTTTCTAGGGACCAGCAAAGGCAATATAGGGGGTGATGAATTCCCATTCCATCACCTTTATTCTTTCATTTTGACCTTGAATCCCTAGTTACATGCATGTATATATCATTAATTTGTGAAAAATAACACTCAATAATTCACATAAAATAATGCATAAAATAATGTATTTAATTTAAAAATAAAAGAATAAATGAAGAAAAGAAAAGGAATGAAGTGTCAAAGACACTGAGTGCCCTAGTCCCCGACACCTGGTCATCATAATGACTTGGTCAACAAGGAATGAAGTAGGGGAAGATAGGGCAACCAATTGTATAGAAAATACAACACAGAAATCTTAATTTTATAGACCAATAAATACCTTTTGAGACCTATTTTATTTTCTTATTTTTATATAGACCTGGCCAAAATGTGGACTGGGCCAAATCGGTCGAGATTCAAAAACCATGTCCAAAGCCCGCCATGGACCGACCCATGGACCATTTCGTTCTTTTTCCATTGAATTTTGTTAATGGTATTTAATATGTATAAATGATTTTATTATACTTATATAACTAATATAAGTACTTTGCATGTTATTTGACATGTAAACTATTAAATTTTATTTAAAACTAGTGTTACATATGAAAAACTTGAAGTGTATCATATTAGTATGTGTATTATGCATCTTATACTTATATATTTTTAAATTTTTTGCTAGTCGGGTTGGGCCGGCCTATGCCTAAATCTCCTAACCCAAGCACGACCCATGAGTGGGCTGGGCAGGTGGGCCCTTAGCCCATTAGCTAGATCTATTTTAATATCTCAAACCAATAAACTTTTAACAGGAATATTGCACATAAAAATACAAATAAAAGTACAAATTTATTTCTCTCAAAAATAATGCACATTGTGCGCGGGGCACGTAAAATAAAAGGCCGCAAAGAAAACTTTACAGACCTGTATCTTTTCCATACAAGCTCAAAATTCATCAAACTCGCCTTTATTATTCATAAAATAAAATTATCTATTTAATGAAGATGGTTTTATTCAATTTGGAGTTAAGATGCAAAATTTTTATCTTGGGTCCTCATTGTGCAATAACATCTATATTATATTCAATATATTCATTCTTTATATTTTTAAGTTTTTTATAATTTTATATATTTGTGAATATTATTTAAAATACATGTAAACAATAAAATTAGAATAAAACCACTAAAAATGTATTAAAATAATTAAAGCTATTTAATATATAGGTAAAGTATACCTAAATAAACTTAGAAAAACATATTAAAGATATCTAAATATCTATTTAAATAAGTTATAAATATATAAAAAAACATGTATGTACTAATAAAATATAAAATACAGATTAAAAATAAAATGTACGAAATTCAGGTATATATACCTAATAAATAGTAGCACCTAATAAAAATAAACATGTAAATAGTAGCACTTAATAAAATACATTGTAAAAATAATTAAAAATAAACATGTAAATAGTAGCACCTAATAAAATACAGACCTGTATTTTATTTTATACATTGTAAATAGTAGCACCTAATAAAAACATGTTTTATTTTATACATTATAAAACATGTTTTATTTATACATGTAAATAATAGCACCTAATAAAAACATGTAAGTATAAAATACAGACCTGTATTTTATTTTATACATTGTAAAAATAAACATGTAAATAGTAGCACCTAATAAAGTACATTGTAAAAATAAATAAAAATACCATAAAATACTATATAAAATTATAAAAATATTTCACATTATAATTTTAATTTAATAAAATCATTTTTTTATTTTTAATTTAATTTAAAAAACATTTAACCATTCTATTTCTTGGTTGGTCCACATGGACCAACCTGGATGCGAATTTTGTTGACTGGGTAGGTTAACTGTACAGTCTCCAGCCCCCGACCGTGTCAGAACCTCAGCTACCCCTTTTCTCTATTTTCCCATGCATTTACCTTTATCCATTTTCATCGAGCTAACTACCCTTCTGTAGTCCTATCGTCCTTGACCTCTGCCAACACCTGAATCTCCACAGACCACCATCAAGCCTCCCGCCATCTCCTCATCTTTTTGGCCAGAACCAGCGTCTATACACCCCCCCTACATTCCCTTTTGCTTTTTGATCCCGATTCTACCCATAATCCTAGTAGGATTCCCCCTCGTTGAAGCCTAACGGTGACAGCACAAGCATCCGAGCCTAATCGGCATAGAGAAGGGGTGTATTCGTATGACCCATGTGCGATCGGACCACCTCCTACGACACCTTCCTGCTTCTTAATTCCGATTGAGTTGAGCTACTAGGTAACCATCTTTTCTCGTCATCTCTTTCCCTTAGTTTATTTTAGGCTTTAATTTGATCTGGTAGTATGTAGTTTAGAGTAATTTTAAAAATAAAAAATTACTGGAGCACTAGGCTCCGACACCAAATCCGTCGTGATCCGACACCGTTCCGATCCCCATTCGTCCTCATTTCCTTCCTCGTTCATTTCTTCACCGATGACCTTTGGTTTCACCTCGAACCTGCACAGATTCGAGCCATCGAACTCCACCTCCTTCACCTTCATCAGAATCGCTTCACCCTGCTTCCATGTACATTCAGCTTCATCCTAGGGTCGAGCACCTTCAGCTTGAGCCCCTTAGTCTTTTTGTGCATGTCCACGATCAAAACGATCACCTAGAGCACGACATCGATGCTTTAACAGAGGCTCCATGTGACCTGATCTCTAGGGCTCCTCCGACAAGCCCTAGACACCTATGAGGGACCCTACAAGTGCGAAAGGCTTCTAGGAAGCCAAGGAAGCTTTCAGTTATGAAGGAGGATGCAAAACGAAGGGATATATCATCGATTAAACCTTGACGGAGTCGTGTTCTTGGAGTGTTCTTCCAAGAACCTCCAGAACCATTCGATGGAGACAATGGACCAGATCTAATATGGGTTTTCCATTCCAAAGACGAACCAGTATCCTTCCAAGCCATCCGTCGTGCCATGTGGAAGATCCAGAGCCCTCTGATCACGCACGTTTAAGGGTTTGATTACTTAGTAACCCCACTACCTTTTTGTAATTAATCTTTGGTCCTCTTAATATTAAATTAAGGGTAAACTTTTATGTAAAAATTGCATCTGGGCGCCCGCTTGTTTTGTATATTGCACATAGGTCCTATGCTAGGTCAGCTCACGTGGTCCCCCACGTGAGTTGGCAAATTGCAAGGGACCCCCTCCAGGTTCCTTTAGAATTTGACATTGCATTTTTTTCAAAATATCTTCGACTTTGTTTTTAGTTTTAAAACTTATAAATTAAGTTCAAAAACTTGTGGTTTATTTGCATGTACCCCATGTATTACATTTTTTATTGCAAATATACCCCTGCTAGGCCTTGTAAATTAATTTATGTTTTTTATTTTTGATTAAATAGCTCATGTGCTTGAAAAATTGTGCAAAAATTACAATAAATGGGGAATATTGTGTTTATTGATGCCTTACTTTTTATTTAGCATTTACTTGTCTTTTTCCATTTATTAAAAATCATTTAGGTGCTATTTAATCCCTCTTTAGATATAAAAATACAAAAAAAATAAATCACTCTTAAAAATTCCAAAAAAATATGTGTTATATATTACTATATAATATAGCTACAGACCAAAAATCACAAAAAATATAAAAGAAAAACCTTAAAAATTGAAAAACCATTCTAACACTAAAAAATAGAAATATTTTATAATATATAAAAAATTGTTTATGTTTTTATATTTTATTTATATAATATGTTACATATTAAAAAAATTTAGTAATTCTGAAACTTCTATCTATTTTAAAATGCGAAACAAATTGGCTTATTTATTAACTCCTAGTTTTAGAGTATTTTCGAATTTAAAAATATCTAAAAAATAGCAAAAAATACCAAAAATCACAAAATAGAGAAATATAAAAAAGTAAAAAAATATTTTATTTTATATTTTTTAATATTATTTTCTATATTTATAAATATAAAAGCCTATATTACCTATATATACATATTATTAGTTTTATACTTATTAATATAATTATCATTGTTATAAATATATTTAGTACCTTTAAAAACTAAAAAGGATTGTTCTTATTTATATTTGCTGAATTTTATACAATTATATATATAATATATTATACGTATATATACTTATTACACATTAAAAAGAAAAAGAAACTAAAAATCAAAAAAATATAAAACAAAGATAAAAATTAAAAAATTAAAAACAAAATAAAATTGAAAATTCTAGAAAATAAATATAATTAAAAACCTACAAAAAATAAAAAATGAAGATACATAAAAACATTTGTTGTTTCTTTATAGACAATAAATACCCTATCCCCTTAGCTCTCAGTGGTTCGACCCGTGCACTTGCTTGCTATACACATTAATTTGCGGGGTATAATAAATTTCACCCTACACAATTTCCTTGATTTAACATTATTATGGGGTGACTCTTGTCTTATTTGAGTGTTCAAAATATGAGTCCCGAGAGAGCGGTCAATACAACGATTGTCAGACCCTACTTGTCGGGCACCACAAACCATCCAAGACCGAACGTTAGGATCCTCTGATCATTCACTTAAACAGTGTCTAATAATATATATCTCATAAAATTATAATTTTTATACTATCTATATACATTTAAGACCAACGCTTTTATATTATTTATATGACTACATATTATGTAGAATAAATGAAAATTACAATAATTTTCTAAACTTAAGAAAGACTCGCCTCATTTGAAAATTTTCACACACGCACACCTGATATCCTCGTGTCTAATAACTCCTTTTAAAGTTGTTATTTTTAAATAAAGCTTTGGAGATTAACAACATATAAAATCTTAACATATTGCATTCAGACCTCAAATTAATTCGAGATCCCTGCTAATCTATTGAAGATTTTTTATAGTGTTGATCTAATATTGCTAAATAATATTAGGAAAATTCCTTCGAAAATCAAAGTATTTAAAGCAGCCATAAGATCTGCTATGCTCTATGATATAAATGTTGGCCTATTAACCATAGACATGTGCAAAGAATGATAGTAGTAGAAATGAAAATGCTATGGTGGATGCGTGGTCATACACAAAAAGATCAGATTTGAAACGATGTATATCTCCAACGGAGGCTAAAATGAGAGAGAATCAACTAATATAGTTTGGTCATTTGCAAAAGCGGTTTGTTGATGCACTGGTTAGAAGATGCGATATTTGGGATATTGAGCCGACTAAGAGAGGGCAAGGATGGCCAAGAAGTATTGGAAACGGACTATCCGAAGGGATCTTAATTACTTGGATCTAAGTCTGAGAATGACTTTAAATAAATCCAATTGCGGGAAAAAGTTGATGTAGCTGACCCTACTTATTGTGGGAGAATGCTTCTTGTTGTGATATAATATTGCCAAACTATAATTCCCTCGTCATGAAAAGTAATGTGTCCAACTAAGTTGATTTTTTTTAACTCCAACTAAATATTGCATAAATATTTTATGCATCGAGATGTAGCTGACAAGTGAAGATTTAATAGTAGAAAGATATTTAAGAAGCTGAGTCATCCTTACTAAGTTAGGTTAAAGAGGTTTGTCAAGAGTATGGACCCCTCATAACTACTAGGAAAATGTGTTTTTTCACAATGACTAAAAGTTTACATTTTATAAAATATTTACAGTTATAGGAGTGAAAGTTTAATGTTTGTAATCTCTGGGTGATAGCCTTAACCTATTTGATCCAAACATCATGATCAATTTTCTTAACAACCATACTTCTTGATACATATACGTCAACTCTCACTTGGGAAACGATGAATACTCTATTATAAACAAGTTGAATGGGCATCATTGTGGTTCTTGATCTGACCTCCCTATAGCAGATCTGGTTATTGTGATTGCAGAAGGCCTAGAAATTGTGCCACGAGTTTAAACAAATGGTTTTTACACTTGAGCCCGTAGTTTTTGCAATAATATATGCCCAAACTTTTTTTTTGCAATTACACCTTTAACAATTTTACAAGTGTTGTTTCATTATTACACTTGTGCCTCTGTATTATACTAACGGAAGGGTGCTACCATGAACTTTATGGGTGCGTTTAGTTCGTGGGCTATCTGGGGGAGGATAAGCCGTTTTGTATTTTGGTGTTTGGTTGGTGGGTTAAAGGTTGAGAGGGTTTGTGTGATGTGATTGTATTGAAATTTGAAAAAGTGAGTAGTTACTATGATCTGATTACATTGGAATTTGAAAAAGTGGGTAGTTGTTGTAATGTGATTGTATTGAAATTTGAAAAAATGAGTAGTTACTATGATATGATTGTATTGGAATTTGAAAAAGTGGGTAGTTATTGTGATGTGATTGTATTCAAGTTTGGATTAATGAGTAGAAGTTGAGTATTTTATGATTTTCAGATGATATGATGGTATAATATAATTTGTTTGGTGGAGAGAGAGAGTAGAACCCACTAATGGGTTAGGAATATGGGTTTTGGGAGTAACCCACACAAAGTGGGAGGTAACCTCATAGCCGAACGCCCCCTATAGGAAAATAGGGGCATAAGTGTAATTGCAAAAAAGTTAAAGACATAAGTGTTAATGCAAAAACTCAGAGGGCATATGTGTAAAAATTCCTTGAATAAAGGACATTTATTTAGATTTTGGGAATACCTAAGCGTTTAGCTTCATAAAATCAGTAGCGGTACTGTGTACGAGATTTCTACAATGACGGGGTGTACGAGATTTCTACAATGACGGGGCTATAGAGTGACGAGAGCAGATCCCCAGTTACAGTAGACCTGTTGTAATCTTATTTTTTTTCTTTTGCAATTTCGATTTCAAAATCCAACCTTATATATGAAATTTTAGACCAATGTTCTACATATTCTCCAAATTTAGCTCAAATCAGAGGTCAGTTGCTATTTTATCTTAATGGTCAAAGCACCTTAAATTTCATTTAAAAGGGACCCGGATATTTGACCATTAAGATAAAATAGCAAATAATCTCCGATTTGAGTGAAATTTGGAGGCAATGTAGATCATTAATCTAAGATTCAATCTATAAGGTTGGATTTTGCAATTGAAATCACAAAAAAAGAGAGATTACAATAGACCTACTGTAACCGGGATTACAGCAGACGATGGAGTGACAAATGGGCTACCATGACAATAATAGTTATCACACACGTAAAAATGGCGTGTCCATAATTTTCAGAATATGAAAGTAACAAAATACGTGAGGTTGAAAATGAAAAAGTCTGATATGATCCGAATTTTGGTATGTGACGACATGTAAATAATAATAATAATAAAGTCATGGTACGATAATATCGTTAAACGTATTATTTTGCCGAATACTTCATCTGTTCACTTCCTAGCTAGTTCATCCTCTTTCTACTTGAAATGTTGCATGTTGAGAACTCTTGAAAGGTATCAGAAATGTAACTACGGAGCGCCAGAGGTCCAGGTTCAAAATCGCGAACTTCAGGTAATTGAGCAACATAGAATCCAATCAATCAAACTCCATGAGCTCATGGATATTTCGAATAACTATCATGTCAGTATCCGAACTCAAAACGAAACTTCGGCTTGAGAGCAAAATCTGTACACATGTTCTCAACCATTGTTATTTTTTGAGGTTTTAACTCCAATCATTTGAGTAGAATGCACGTTTCTGAACCACCATATCACTACAGTAGATTCAATTTTCACATCTTTAGATAACAGAAAGTGACCATTCTATTCTCCACTGCATCAGAATAGCCATCAGGAGTATATGAAGCTGAAAGGACGCGTAGAAGCGTTGCAACGGACCCAAAGGTACAATATTTTCATATATTTAGATATGTTTTTTTTTCTAATTTTGCATGTTGGATCCAGAGAAATGTACTGCATGTTAGTCTCACTGTAATTTTGATATGAATGAAGAAACCTGCTAGGTGAAGATCTCGGGCCACTTGATAGCAAGGAGCTTGAGCAACTCGAGAGACAGCTGGATAGCTCGTTACGACAAATTAGATCATTAAGGGTATCCTTCTCCCTATTAGTTGAAACGCATATCTTAACTATCGCATTTATTGGAGTTGTAAACGTGAGATTTTTGGGCGGTAACAACAACAGATTAATGGTTTCTTTCTTGTTTTTTTTAATTTCCATCAACAGACGCAGCATATGTTGGACCAACTTACCGACCTGCAGAAAAAGGTACGTCTGAAAACTCCAACTTATGCATCGCTATTTTTTGAATTTTTGATACAAGTCGGAATGTGATAGATATGGATTTTTTGTGATGTTCTTCCAGAATTTTATCTAATCCCAACGTTAATAAAAAACACTTACAAAACGAAATGAATTTGGTCGAACTGGCACTCATAATAAAGGAAATTTGCTAAGATAGAGATGGAACAAAATTACGATCTATATGGTTTTTTTTATTTTTCATTAGTGGAGCTGCAAAATAAACAATGTTCGTGCTAGATTCATGTTTCGTTAATAATAGCTCAGGCAAACTCTATTCATCTCTCGGAAAAAAGTACCAGAAAGCTCCAAATATTCATTTTATATCATACAAAGGCGAACATGAATGCCTAATATTTTGGTTCAGTAATAGAATATGCACATATATAATTCATTGAAGAAATATTTGGTAACCAACTTCAGATCCCCATAATCCTTCACACTTAGAAGAAAATGTTGTGTATCAGCACAACCTTTTTTTTCTCACAGCTCTTATTAATTTGTTGCTCAACTTTCTTTTCCTGTGCCACACAAAAAATTTCCTGACTTTATTGTGTGGAAACATTCTTTCCTTAGACTTCTGAAGAATTAAACCTTAACAGATTCAAGAATCAATTTCTTTTCTCGACCACAAGCAAATTATCTATCTTTCTTCTCCTCTAAAGACAACCAAGATAGATTTTGTGCTCTAAAGAAAACTGCATCCAGAAAGTTGTGGAGAAAAAGCCCAATAGTAGGAAGTTATCTGTCTCTGTTCTTTATTCTTGGTTTTAAAAGAAGAAGCTTTGTTTCAACCATGCAGGAGCAGATGCTATGCGATGCAAACAAAGCCCTCAGGAGAAGGGTACTGTGTTACCCAACACCAGTAATTGCAACAATAACCTGCCACCATTCAATACTGAACTAAACACTTCATTCCTCCCGTCGTAATATGCAGTTGGATGAGAGCAGCCAGGCAGCCCAGCAGCAGCAGATCTGGGACGCCGAGGCCCACGCTGCCATGGCGTACAATCAGCACCACCCTCATCAGCAGCAAGCAGGGGGATTCTTGCACTCCATGGAATGCGAGCCGACGCTACAAATTGGGTGAGTCACCCCTCCAATTCAGATGCCAATAGTGGAAAACTGGAGATGAAAAGCTAATGACAAACCTGGTTGAGGCTGCAGGTATCCCAATGAGCAGATAACGGTAGCGGCACCGGGGCCAAGTGCGAGCAATTATGTCCTGGGCTGGCTCCCTTGATGGATTCCCGGAGAATAAGAGGTTGTGTGCGTGTGCTAACTACTTCGCTTGTCTGGAAGGGTTCCATTATGGAAAACCCCAACCTTAATTAGTAAAAAAAAAGGTTCATGCTGTAATATATAATATCTGTGCTACTCCTCAAGTTATGTTCTTTTCAAGTGTTAGATTGGCGTTATTTTAAACGTTCATGGGTTTTAAATGGATTTTTAAGAAAGAGTTGCAGATCCGTTGTAGTCTAGTTGGTTAGGATACTCGGCTCTTACCCGAGAGACCCGGGTTCGAGTCCCGGCAACGGAATTCTAGTTTTTGGTAATCAAAATTGAACCATTCACAGCGTCCTTCGTGCGCCACAGACCTTGCTTCTTCCTTTCCAAAATCAAGCTTAGAATTTTATTGGTGTGAGAATATATATATATGAGGAGTGATCGTATGAGAGCAAAATATTGTAAGAGCATGAGAGGGATGATTCTGGACCACATGATTCACCCAGGAGAGAGAAGACCAGGAGAGAGAAAACAGAATCATGTGGTTCAGAATCATCCTTCTCATGCTCTCACAATTTTTTGCTCTCATAAGATCACTCCTCATATATATATATATATAGGGATTGGGGAGCCTACACCCATGTGTAGGTAACTTACCTACACCCACCTCTTGTTTCTTAATTTTTTTTGATTTTTTTTGAAATAGATCTTTAGGGGATTTTCTTAGAATATTAAATGGAATATGTATTTCAAATTTCATGTAAAACAGACATTCCTAACAGCTCCATCGGAAGGGGCCGATTTCAGCAAATCTCAGACCGTTAAAATTTGACTGTCATGATGGATTAGTTAGAAGTCTCAAAATCAGTTGAAATTTGAATGACGATATGGTGATATATTGTGATCTAAATTCCCCAAGGAATTAATTCAAAAAAATAAAAAAATTTGAGGGAAAAAGAGTTGGGTGTAGGTAAGTTACCTACACATGGGTGTAGGCTCCCTTTTCCCATATATATATATATATATATATATATATATATATATATATATATATATATATATATATATATATATATAGAGTGGCGATCCTGTGAGATGGGGATTCTGTGAGATGGTGAGATGGGTAATCTCAACCACCCATTTTACCATCGTTCACGACATGAAACCTGGGGGGATTTAGATAGAATAATGAGTGAAACACGTGTTTCAAATTTCAAGTAAAAAAAACACCCCTAACATGTCCATCTAGAGGGGGTCGATTTCAGCAATTCTGAGACCGTTAAAATTTGACAGTCTTGATGGAGGGGATAGAAGTCTTGAATTAAGTTGATTTTGGAATAGCACCATGATGGTATATAGTGATCTAAATCCCCCCAGGTTTCATGCCGCGAAGGATAGTAAAATGGGTGATTGAGATTACCCATCTCACCATCTCACAGAATCCCCATCTCACAGGATCGCCACTCTATATATATATATATATATATATATATATATATATATATATATATATATATATATATAGATAGAAGGAATTTAATTGTAAAGGTCTTCATCAAATCCCTGTCTTCTGAAGCATAAAACCAGAGTCTTGAACAAAAAAAGTAGAAATGTAATCATGCAAATTATCTGCATTATGATCGCTTAAGTGAAAAAAAACCGACAGGACAAACTCAGAGCAGGCATTTGTCGGCTATATCAGATTCCAACCCCCAAGTGAACACAAAAAATTCCTGGGATTAATTGTACACGAAATATATTAGGGGATCAAGCATTCTGATTTTGTTCAGAGGAAACGTAATGGTCCTCAGATGAAGAACTCAATCAAAAACTATCCACGGAAAAGAACCTCTTCTGGATGCTCAAGACCCGATGTACATGTGGACTCCGACAGCGAGGAGGAGGATGGCGATGATGGCGAAGTAGATGACGGCGTGGACAAGTATGGAGATGCCACTTGTCTGGAAGTTGCCGAACTCGACAAGTCGGGACTTGGTGGGCATCTGGAAGAGGAGGCCCGGGGAGAGGAGTATGAAGAGCACCACTGCTATGAACACCGGACCCCAATCCGACATCTCTTCTTCTTCTTCTTAGAGAGAGAGGGAGGGAGGGAGAGGGGTGGTGGGTATGGTTAGTGTTTATGTGGAGGAAAAGGTGAGGGATGTTAAGATTCGTTGCCTCATTGGTGAGAGTTGGGAAATCGCTTTCTCTGCCATGTGTTGCTCTTTTGTACGTATGTGTGCAGTGGGTGGAAGGGAAGGGAAGGATTTTTTTTTATAGGTAATAAGTCCACTATATTCCAGTATACTGAACAAAAATTACAGGGGTATCAGATACCAGTGTGTAACTTAAACAAAAATTGAGGCCTCCACAGCCAACAGGGCTGTAGGGAGAGTACCAGGTATAGAACTACTGCAAAGCGCAGCAGTTACATGTAAAACATCAAAAAACACCAAAATTGCAGCAACACGAATCAGTTAAGAAGTCATTGAGATCCTCACGGACGAGATTATATTCCTTGCCAGCGTTTGCGCAATAGAGCTGCGCCCAGAGTTCCAGCGGCTGTTGCGTTCTTTCCATATTTCCCAAACGGTGGCCGCAAGCGCACAGCAGCCCAACCTCCGGAGATTGGACGAGGGGAGCTGATCAATCCACTGCACAGTGTTGATTAGTGCCCGGGAAGGTGGCTGCGGAAGATCAAGGCCCACCAGAACCATATCCCACGCATCCACAACATAGCTGCTTTGCAAAAAAACATGCTCGCAAGTGTCATTATCATTCTGGCACAAGTAGCATCCATTAGGGAGTGTAATTCCAATTCTTTCTAGTCTGTCTAAAGTTGGGAGCCTATTCAGGAGAGCCCGATACAGCGTACAGGAGTGCCTAGGCACCACTCCCTTGCTCCACACAACGCCCGCCCAAGGAACCAACGGGGCCTGATGCATGATCGCTTCCACCGCCGACAAGAAGGGGAAAGCATGAGGCACATTTGAAGGTGAGAGTGAGTAACCATAGTTAGGAAAACATCCCCAGAAAGTGTCTCTACTCCGAAGCATCGCCTTCCAGATCAAGGAGTCCCCGCGCTTGGCCGTAGCCTCACGGAAACATCCCCAGAAGGGAAGGATCTTTGGTTCTACTTACAGTACTACTATGGGATAGTTTATATTTGGGAGCGACATTGATTAATGTTCTTGTATATTACAGTCGGATTCGGATCTGACTCACACGGAATATTGGATCCGACTCACGCGGATTATCAGATCCGACCCGGACTGCATGCTACATACGGATCCGTTACTTGTTTATTCGAGGGCAAATCGACTACCAATAGTGCAACCTATATTTGGATCTGGATTATCCTAATCTCTATCCTTACCTAAATTTCCCAGATAAAATTAATCATATGGACCCCATATTTCCTTTTACAATAGTATTCATAACCATCTTTAAACTAAAAAAAGTCAACATCAAATAATAAATCAATATAAAATATAAACAATATCACGTCACATTTAGTATCCTCAAATATTCAAATATCTATTATTCACAAAAAGTTACCAATCTTATCGGTTTTTTGAGAAGTCCTTACTCCAACTCCAACTACTATGTTACTAGAGAGTATAATATTTTCAAAAAATAAAAGCTGTGTAACAAAGTTGTGTTTACCTCAACGGAGAATTTAGGAGTGTGGGAATGTGTGTAGCGCAAGATTTTAACATTTGGATTGGAATTTGAACAAAACATTAGATTCGATTTCAGTGAAATCAGACAAACAATTCGAATAAGTTGGATCGATGAGGACATTTGTATGAATAGGTATAGAATTTAAATAACAACATATTTCCATATCGGAAACTCGCGAAGTGTGAGAGTGAGTTATAAATGATAGGAATTATTACTTACAACTCTGATTTAAGTATTTTAGGTTGTTGCTAGCGGCTCCATATGTTTGAAATCAAGAAGCTGTTAACACCAGTTTTCCTCAATAACAAACCATAGACCTAAGCTTGGGACATTAGAAATCGTATTAGAGCGAGTCCCTCTGATAGTGGAAAGGCATACACGAGAGATGGAGCCAACCCTATAAAGAGGTAGGAGGAAAATGCTACTCCCACATCAGAAACTCACACCGTGTTAAGAGTTTGCTATAAGAGTGGGGGACTACGACTTGATAACTTGGCTTAAGCATTTTGTGTGATTGTCCACGGATCCAATGAACTTGAACCAACAAGTTGTCAGAGGTAGTTTTCTTCGATAACGATCTAGGGAACTAAGCTCGAAACATTATCTAATTGGGCGGCTTGGCTTCAACCAAGCCCTCCCTCTAAGTCTCGAATTTAGGGGTGTGATAGAATACCTCGACATTGTTTCCGTACCATATCTATTTGGCATCACACCGACACTCATACTCCTAGCATTGCTCGAGATACAAAGGTTTGGGAATCATGCTAGAGGAGTGGTGGAGGAACGATCAATTCGAGCTCATCGATGACATGAGCATACACCTTGGCGTGGTGAAGGTTATAACCGAAATTATAATGTTGCTATGTAACGTCCAGACCTTAGATCTCCAGGAGCCCTAGTTTTCCTCAATAACATGCTGAAGATCTAAGGTCGGGATGATATAAATAGTATCAGAATGGGTTTACTCTAATAGTAGGAAGGGTTGCTCGAAGAGACCTAAGTCGGGAGTGTACATCAGCCACTATCACAGGGAATAATTGATGGATCATGTCGCAACGAGGATGTTGCGAATATAAGTGTGTGAGGTTGTAACACCCCAACCCCCCAAATATACACCCACATCTAAAACTCACATTAACCATCATCATGGTCAATTTTTAATGGTGGATGTGGAGTGTAGAGGTTGCGGTGGAGGTGTATGGCGAAGATAGAGAAGGTGTCGAGAGAGTGGATGTGGGAGAGGGAAGGATCCTTGGAAACGTGGAAACGATGACAATGTGATCTTTAAACGTTAACTGTTGTATTGTAATTTGAAATTTAAAACATCTAAACTTAAAGTGAGAGCTCTCTTCTAAGTTCGGTCTAGACCCGGGCTAGGCCTATCTTCTTAATTGATTTATTTAAAATCTGTGTGATATTTCTTCGGGTTTTTATTAGTTTATCCCTTTGAAATATTGCAGAATCAGGTATATCTTCCTTTTTTGGAATATCAGTTGTACTCCTAATTTTTTTCTCTGTTATTACTTGTGTCCTTCAGTCAAGTTGATCGTCAAAGAACTAAAACCATGGTCTATTCAATGGTGTAGTTAAGAGGGACATTATGGTCAGAACAAAATCTTCCCATCCTTTTAAGCCCTACAAGCTCGATCTCCTCTCCTCCCGCTACTATGAACGGTCATCTCCTCCACGAAGGCCTTCTCGAGTGCGGGACTCCTGATGTTGAACGACCTCCAGGACAGTAGCAGAAACACAAGGGGTGCAGCATTGGGTCGGGCCTTGGTAAGACAATCGGGAGATGGTAAGGTAGAGTTGGATGATGCGGTGTTGGAGAGGAGGATGGACTAGAGGGGCAGATTGGAGTTGAGGAAGCGGAGGAGGAGGTGCAGACGGGTTGGGGAGAAGCTGGGGGAGGAGCAAGGGGGAGGGGGTGCGAGGGTGGAGGGAGGAGCAAGGGGTGGGGTGCGGGGGAGGAGCTCGAGGCAGAGGAGGCGACAGAGGAGCGGGGGCAGAGGGGGAGTCGTGAGGGCAGGGAGAGGCGTTGGGGACGGAGGGAGGAGTTGAGGGCGAGGGGAGGAGCTGAAGGTGAGGGGAGGAGGAGTAGGAGGTTGGAGAGGAGAAAGAGAAGGGGAGGAAGAGGAAGAAGATGGGGAGGGGAGGAAGAGGATGGGATGACCTTCCAGCTTTTTTAAAAAAATAATTCCCCTTTTGTCTCAAGAGTTAATGTCCGTTTACATTGGGTATAAACATCTACTAATCTGAAATGCACAATGATAAAACAGGAATAAGTCGAAGGTACAACTGATATTCTCAAAATAATGAAAGGAGCGTATAATTGAAATTATAAATATCTCAGAAGGACAAATTAATAAAAATCCTATTTCTTTTATTTACACCAAACATTCACATACTTATCGCAGCCTCCTGATTCACTCGCATGTTCCAGAGGCAGATGTCACCTCAGAGAAGGCCTCCTGCATAAACTGCCAACACGTAGATACGTCGCCGCTTTCCCAAAAAACTATACGTATAAATGTTCCAATCTCCATGGTAACGGACACATGAAAAGGGCCGGCATCACCATGGGCGGTTTAGGAAGCCATGAAGAGGGGACGAAGGAAGAAGCACTCGAGAACGTCCCTCAGGTATATATAAATCTACCTTTTTTTGTTGAATCATCAAGCAATCGAAATCTCTGTGAAACTTTTATATCAAAATCTAATATCTCCAGAGATGCCATGAATGCCAAAAGGAAACGAACAAGGCAAAGAATAGGACGTCCAAAGGAACGTATGCAGATATATTATCGGAGATTCAAAAGGTGAAGAGGCAGAATTCCATCACGCACTGCCTCCTCTCCACTCTGATCGTCGTCACCGCTTTGTGGGAGCTGTCTCAAGTCTCTATACTTCTCATGGCAAGGAGCGTTCTCGTGGGCAACTTCTACAAGCTCACGTACCCCCTGCGCGCGATAGCCCGTGCCTTTTCACGTGCCCTGAGGGCCGGTGGAGGAGGAGATATGCAGCACCTGGGTAGGCTGACTTCGCCGTCGATGACGATGCCGCTGGAGGTGTCGCCGTTGCCTCCTGTCGCCGTGCCGGAGCTGCCTCATGGTGATCTGCCATCCTTGGTCTTGAATGGTCCTGAGCAGTGAGATTGTTGTTTACATAATGCATCACAGGAAGCAAATGTTAATTTGCTGCAAGTTGTTTACAGAATGAATCATAGGAAGTTAGTGTTAGTTACTGTAATTCGTAAAAAATGTCAGGTTGGTTGCTAAAAATTTAACGCACTTCTTCGTTAAAATTTGTACTAATTATTACTAATGTAAAGATGATAAAAGGAAAAGGTCCTCGGATAATACATGAGAAACATTATGTAAGAATTATGACATGGTATACATCAGTACAAACTTGTAATTGAGACATAGGAGATTATATACTCCTCCTTATGTTCTTCCTTTTAGGCTTTTGATTGTGTATGAACTTGCTCCAAGTGGAGTGCTAACATGCTTTGCCTTATCCACATGAAATCTGTAAAGTACCTTCTCGATGTAATTCTCTTATGATATTCATAGCTTTCTTAATATTCTATCAAGTGTGATCTTTATATCCGAGATCTGATTGGCATGTTCAGAATGCTCAACTCCTCTATATAGAAAATGCATTACTCCTATCCCCTCGTCACTTGTTTCTCCACCATCTTATGCCTTAGAGAGAGATAGAAAGAGCATGAAAGAGAAAGTTGGGAGAAGAGTCTCCTGTGAGAATCACCGTTGTCGCGGGAGGTGCCGACATCGAAATGGAGGAGGAGAATGCCGACTCGTGACTGAGGAGGAAGCGCATCGATCACGACATAGAAACACACCATCAGGCTTGAGGTATGTGTCGAACCTTAGGATTTGTCCATTGCCATATCTCTTCACTTCAGAGATGGCTGTTTAGGAATAATTGCTAGCTTCGTTATAACATTATGTGAAATTTAAGATTTTGCATAATGAAATTGGAAATGTATTACTCGTCCTTGTTTAAGGTCCGATGGAAACAATATTGCAATAACGAATCAAAGCAAGAACAAGATAAAAAAGAGTTTGATTTTACATGGAACCCTACTCCCTAAGGAGTATGATGAAATCACTGGAGAACCGCATCAAAGGGTTGGTGTTTCATTTATCTTTCTCAAAAGTTACAGTGGGTGCAGGGCTCTTTATATAACCCCACTAATGTGATCAAAAGTCATCACTCCAAGATGTGGGACAAATATAACCCACATAAGATCATTCAAGGCCGAAGAACTTTCTGCATCAGTTAATCTTTTTTGTTGATGGTTTAATGTATACAATAAGTTAATCGCATATTTATTTATATATGATAATCATTTGTTAACTTCATGAGATGTTTTCACATTCTAAATTATGGATTTTATAACAACTTAGTTTCCTAATGAAATTCATCAATATAATAAAGTGCAAGTTACATCAGTTCAAAAAGAAAGATAATAATGGTTGTTTGCACATAATCGTTATTTGGTGTTCTGGTAGAGACCACTGCGGTAAGGAACGTTAAACCTTTTTTCTAAAATGATAAGATGAAGGACGGGTTGAATCCTGGCCATTAGAGCCTACTGCTTCTACCGTTAGACCATTAACTGTGTACAAGGAACATTAGACTTTAAGTTGATTAGTTCCTATGTAATCATGATGACTCTACTCTAAGTTCGGATGCGGGATAAAATTTATGTTAATCATCTAATCAAAAGTGGGTTTGTTCATGTATATATTTAGGATTTAATGGGACTGTCCTTTGGGGGCAGCCAACATGACCACCCTGCTCTTTTTTTTCAGCATTTTTTTTATTTTTGAAAAATATCACTGTGTATATTCATCCCTATATCCCTCATGTATGTCATTCGAATTTCGTCAGAAATAGAGACTCCTACTGCCTCCATCGAGATAGTGTCGATTTAACAAATAATGTTACCGTTAAAAAATGATTGTCTGGATGGAGGCCATAGGACTCTCTATTTCTAACGAAATTCGAACGGCATATAGGAAGGATTTAGGGATGAATATACATGACGATATTTTTCAAAAAAAAAGTGCTGAAAACGACACGGGGACAGCCATTAACCTCATATATTTAAGCATAAGTCTATAGTTTTTTTTCTCGAAGTACCTCCTTAGACATCATCACGGTATTCTACTGGATATTTCTTATTGTACTAATTTTGGTGCTACCATGCTTTGAATTCATGAACTTATCCGATATAAAATGACAGACAATGGTTATAAATCTTGTGGTAATCCTCATTAATTTAAAAACAACCTATCTGCGAATATAATTTGTTATATATATTATGCGATGTGTTTTTTGTTAACAGCAACGTGTTGGATATCATTTGAGTATTACCCTTGAATGTAAGCTGTGTGGCAAAAAATGTACAGGTGATGGTACTACTGCAGGAGAATGTCTTTTTTTCCTAATATAGACACATGATACCAGTTATATACAGTAGAATATCATAAGAAAATCAGTAATTGTGTCACTGTTATATATGGTATGCTATAGTTACTTGAAAACGTGTGATAGATGCACCACCAACGGTTCCCATTTAATAACAAAATATTCTAAGTTTGCACTTGACAATAATAAATTTTAAGGTTATTGAGCCATTAAAAGTTGATAGTATAATATCGGAACTTAAGTGTTGACATTAACCACTGTTGTATAAAAATGGAATTGCATTAAAGGAATCAGGATTTCCTTGACATTAGGGGCCTGTTTGGTTGCAGGGTTGGGCAGGATTGGGTCGGGCTGGGTTGGAATGGGTGAATAGTAATCTGTGAGGAGGAAGTACCCTTGTGAATAGTAACCAGAGTTGGGCCAACCCTGCCCAACCCTGCAACCAAACAGGCCCTAGAATTCGTTCATCGGAGGCTTAAATGGTCATGCTATCTGGGAGCATACGGTTCAAGGAACCAATTGAGGTGAAAGATAAGTCCTCTATAATTTAGCTACACTATTATATATGTTATGTTTATGGATTTCTAGTGCCGACGGTAAAGCCACCAAAGCTGTCTAAGGATTTAATAATTAAGACAACTCTAGACACTAAATAAGTTAAGAGCATATGTTTTATTACGGTAATGTTAAGATAAATGTGCAGATATTATGATTTTAAGGGGCATATGTGTGATATGAAAAATCCAAAGGCATATGTGAAAATATGATAAATTTTAAGGTTATAAGTGAAAGTATAGTATTCAATGTATGGATACAAAAAGAACACCCTTTGTATGCATATGTATGTTTGTGAATGGGTCTTCTGAATTCAGCCTAGACATATTGCAAGATAAGCCAGCTGCCTTATTTTATTTTCATTTATACCCTTATGTGTGGTTAACTCAGCCATGGCCGGTCCCAAGCCCGGGTAAATGAGGAGGGTTGCGCGTTAGGTAGCCGACAGCCAGCGTAGGAGAGATAAATTCGTAAATAGTGTTCTTAAAGTTCTTCTAAGAACACTATTTTATGAATTTATCTCGGAACCGTTCAGATCTTTTAAACATGGATTTAAGCAAACATACAGATTTCGTTGGAGCGTTCCCTACTTGCGACGCGTTGCATCGCCCGAATGCAATGAAAAATTGGCAAGGGCCGCTACATCGCAGCCTGGATGTAGTTCAAAATTTGCTAGGGTTCTCGCATGAGGAACGCATGCGGGTAAATAAGCTAGTTCCGTTGCATCACCGCCCGGATGCAGTCCAAAATTTGCAAGGGTTCTCGCATAATGGACGCATGCGAGTAAAGAAGTTAGTCCAAAAGAGATTGCAAAGGAAGTTACGAATTAGTAGTTGGAATATCGGTACTTTAACTGGAAAATTGATGGAGATAGTGGATACAATGGAAAGAAGGAAGATTCATATATTATGTCTTCAAGAGACTAAATGGGTTGGAGAGAAAGCAAGGGAGATCGAGAAGACAGGCTTTAAACTTTGGTATTCATGTAAAGATAAGGGCAGAAATGGTGTTGGAGTGGTTGTTCATAAAGATTTGAAGGATTGTGTGGTTGTGGTGCAAAGATTTAGGGATCGGATTATTTTGCTAAAGTTGGTGCTTGAAGAAGAAATTCTGAATATCATCTCAATTTATACACCGCAAATTGGTTTAGATGAAAGGACTAAACAAGCTTTTTGGGAGGATCTGGATAAGATTTTACAAGGAATCCCACAAAGAGAGATGGTTTGCATAGGTGGAGATCTTAATGGACATGTGGGAAAAGATGTTTCAGGGTATGCAAGTGTGCATGGAGGACATGGTTTTGGGGATAGAAACGAAGAGGGGAAAATCATTCTAGATTTTGCAACTGCATATGATCTTTTCATAGCAAACACTCTTTTCAAGAAGAGGGATGAGCATTTAATTACTTATAAGAGTTGATCAACTAGAACACAGATAGATTACTTTGCGTTGAGGAGAAGAGATCGGTTGTGTTGCAAAGATTGCAAAGTATTCCCTGGAGAGAGTTTGACAACTCAACATCGCTTGCTAGTCTTGGATTTACAAATAAAAGGGTTGGTAAAGAAAAGGAAGGTTCCTAAGATCACTAGAACTAGGTGGTGGAATCTTCCGTTGAAGCAATCAAGCTTCAGGGAGAAGGTTTTAGAACACTTATCTTGGGATTGTAGCGGTAGTGCAAACGAGATGTGGGAGGCAGTAGCATCTTGTATCCGAAAGGTAGCCAAAGAGATGCTAGGCGAGTCAAAAGGAGGAGCTCCGGGTCAAAAGGAGGCTTGGTGGTGGTATGAAGGGGTGCAAGAGAATCTAAAAATTAAAAGAGCTTGCTTTAAAGCTATGTCTAAGGATAGAACAGAGGAAATTGTCACATACTATAAAATAGCGAAGAAAGAAGCAAAGAAGGCTGTAATCGAAGCTAAGTCAAAAGCTTATGAAGTTTTGTATAAAAATCTCAACTCTAAGGAGGGCCAGAAGGATATATTCAGGTTGGCCAAAGCAAGAGAAAGAAAGACCAAAGACCTTTCTCAAGTGAGATGCATTAAGGACGAGGAAGGTCACGTACTTGTTACTCAGAAGGATATAGAGACTAGATGGGAGCAGTACTTCCATAAACTTTTCATTGGAGAAGGAAATAGAGAGATCACTTTGGGTGATCTAGCTAGTAGTGAAAGTTACTTGAATGGTGCATGCTATAGACGAATACAAAGAAAAGAAGTAGAGGAGGCTTTGAAGGTTATGAGACCTGGGAAAGGTGTTGGACCGGATGACATCCCTGTAGAAGTATGGGAAGTTTTAGGTGAGTGTGGTTTGACTTGGCTTACGAATCTATTCAATGTTATTTGGCGAAGCAAGAAAATGCCTAAAGATTGGAGGAGGAGTATCATGGTGCCTCTTTATAAGAACAAAGGAGACATTCAAAACTGTTCAAATTACAGAGGTATCAAGCTGATGAGTCACACTATGAAAATTTGGTAACGTGTGATCGAAAGAAGGTTGAGGCCAGTTTCCCAAGTAAAAGAAAAGTAATTCGGATTCATGCCAGGTCGCTCAACTATTGAAGCCATCCATTTGCTGAGGAGAACAATGGAGATTTATAGAGCTAAAAGGAAGAATCTCCATATGATCTTTATTGATTTGTAGAAGGCTTATGATTCTGTCCCACGAGTGATACTGTGGAGAGTTTGGGAGAAGAGACAAGTACATGTCTTATACATTAATCTCATAAAGGATATGTATGATAGGGCTTTATCTTGTCTAAGGACCTCGACGGGGAAAACTGACTATTTTGATATCAACATTGGTTTACATCAAAGTTCAACTTTGAGTCCATTTCTTTTTACTTTGATTATGGACGAGTTGACAAGTCACATTCAAGATGAGTTACCTTGGTGTATGTTATTTGCTGATGATATTGTGTTGATTGACGAGACTAGAGATGGAGTAAATGAGAAGCTTGAGGTTTGGAGACATGCATTGGAGACTAAAGGTTTTCGTATAAGTAGGGCTAAGACAGAATATATGGAATGCACCTTTGATGGAAGCAATGGTGAAGGAATCGAGGTGAAGAATGGTGACGATAACATTCAGAAGAGAGATTCTTTTAGATATTTGGGATCTATTTTGCAACATGATGGGGAAATTGATGGAGATATTACTAATAGAATTAATGCAGGCTGGCTAAAGTGAAGAGGAGCCTCCGATGTTCTCTGTGATAAAAAAATTCCTTTAAAAATTAAAGGAAAGTTTTACAAAACAGCTGTGAGACCTGCTATGCTTTATGGTTCTGAATGTTGGCCTGTGAACCATAGACATGTGCAGAGAATGGCTGTAGCAGAAATAAAAATGATAAGATGGATGTGTGGACATACACGTAAAGATCGGATTCGGAATGATGCAATCAGAAATAAAGTTGGTGTAGCTCCGATCGAGGATAAGATGCGAGAAAACCGCCTAAGATGGTTTGGTCATTTGCAAAGAAGGTCAACTGATGCACCGGTTAGGAGATGCGAGTGTTGGGATGTTGAGCCGGCTAAGAGAGGGCGAGGACGGCCCAAAAAGTGTTGGAAAGAGACTATACGAAGGGATCTTAGTTTTTTGGATATAAGTCCGAGATTGACCCAAGATAGATCTGAATGAAGAATCCATGTAGCCGACCCTACTTAATTGTGGGAAAAGGCTTTGTTGTTGTTGTTGTTATACCCTTATTGAAGGATGTGGTTAGATCCTCAAGCGCATCACGAAAGCGTGAGCGTCGTATCGAATATGACGAGGAGCGACTAGTCGGACTAGTTTCTCGATGCAGCGGAATTTAAAAAATTTTATACGATGAAACCACATGATCCAAGAACATTTCTCGAATCGTTTCGTCTAAACCACAAACAAGTAATAGGATTACCTCTTGAAGCGTGGTTGCGATCGAGTCTCTAAACGAAGAGACCTCCTATCTCAAGTTCGATCCGACGGAGGAGACGCTTGCGAGCGCGGGGATGAACCGCGTGCTTCTCGCAATCTATGTTGATGATCCAAGCGGCGGATCTCTTGATCTCGACACACGGGATCCGACGTCTTCTTCACGAGCGAGGCGCACCGAAGGAGACGGAGATCCACGAGCAGAAGAATGGGCAGCATAACGACGATGCCGCGGCGATGGAGAACCTCTCCATGGCATCCATGGTGGACGGCCATGAGAGGGAGAGAGAGGGCTGACCTCTAGAGAGAGAGAGAGAGAGATGCTTCTCAAGCATTGTGTGTAAAATAGAGAGCATGGTATGCCTCTCTATTTATAGGGTTTTGGGATCCATGGATCTCAATCCATGTGACATATAAAATCAATGGATGAGATTGATTTATGTCAATCCAATGGCTAAGATTGTTTTTGGTAAAACCAACAAATTTAGATCAAAATATATTTGACAAAATCAAATACAAATTAATCCAAATCAAACCAATAAATAAGGAGAGAAGATACATGGAGATTTCATCTCCATGTACCTTCCAAAGTGGATGGCCACACATTACTTATAGGAATGATGTGCCGCCCCCCCTCTTTCCATGGAGAGAGCAATCTCATGGAAATCCATGAGATTGCATATCTCCTTGAAAATATCCTCTATTTATTTCCAACAACTTTTGTTGGCTTTTTATTCTTCAAAAACAGTTCACAATTATATTTGAGAATATTGCAATCTTGCCATAACAACATATAATTTACATTGTCAATTAATTACACAATGTGTATCCAATACACATAATAATTAATCAACACATATAAATTATAATTAGCTCTCTCTAATACATTATAAATCACATTTATAATATATTATGAATAATTGGATATTACTATCCACATTATTCTTATCCATAACAATTAAATCATATTTAATTATATTGGATAACTTATTCTCATGTACTCAAATAATATGAATCACATTCACATTATTTACATTTTTGATAATTAAATCACATTTAATTATCTCAGATAACTCTCTTTATAATATGAATCAAATTCATATTATTCATGATAATTAAATCACATTTAATTATCCATTTTCTCAATGCTCGGATACATATATCAACAATAGAATTATCCATGAACTCTTTCAAGGATAATGCGCTTTCTCTGCGAATACTTGGAGATAAGGACAGGGCGATTGTATTGTTCCACGTATAGTGACATGGATATTGAGATCACATCTCAAATCTAGATCTCGGGCCTCTCATAGATGCTTGATTAAATCGAGATCGTAAATCTAATCTTCCAACATTTGGACTAAGATCAGATTACTTCTCTACTGAGAGGAGTCACTAAAATCCAGACCCGTTTCATCACTCCCTAGGAATAGAAGCGTCATGATTATACAATCGTTTATGATCACATCACCCTCAGGTATTCCCAATACCTGTACATCCTGCATACTGGAAGACTCAGAATAAACCCGAAGTATTAGATCAACTTTGCACTGTCTACTTCATGGTTCTATCAGCAAGTTTCTCATTTGATCATTGGAAGTCAGTATCGATCATATATTTTCAAAAGCATATATCATACCTGGGTCTTGATCATATACTTTCCAAAAGTATATATCAAACCAACAAATTCAGTCAAGCTTCCAAAGCGAGACGACCGTGCGCACGGAATTTGATTCTTCCCAATATCTCATGATTGAGCTCATGTCTTCCGGTTCAGTAGTGAACCTGTATAATCCCTTTGAGAGATCGTATTACTCATATGCCCTTATATGCACACCAGCGCGCCGGTGTATAGACCTTGATTAGGTCATCAACCTATTGGTCTGCCAAATATACATACTCAGACATATAGTAACACATCTGTCTCCAGTCAGAGGATGTGTGCCTATATCATGACAGCATATGATATAGGATTTTGGTTATCTCGATCTCGTTAAGTCAACTCTTTGACCTAACTAATCTGACACCTCCGAATCTCTATTCCTATGCAGAGGACCTGCATCAAGATGTCGGTCAGATATCAGCCTAACTGAGAAAGGATTGCCATCTCCTACTCAGGCTGGAGATCATCTCTTAATAATCATTTGACGGTGCTTGATGAGTCCTCAATCTAACTCATTAGATATTCATCTAAGCACAACCTCTATGATTCAATAATTGAATCAACAGCTGTATGATCATTAAGATGGCCATGGTACATAACCCTAATTGCACTAAGGGACCTATTATGCAAACTATGTACTCTTTATTTCAGATTAAGGAGTGAATTGCAATAACATTTATTGCATAATGGCTCGCCGTGGGCTCGCATGTCCAACAATCTCCCACTAGCCCAAAGAGCCATTAATGGGCTAATCATTTAAACCCACACTCATGTGACAATCATAGGCTATTTAGAAAATAGCTAGGTAAGCTGATCAGTCACTCCGTTCCCAAGAGACTACGCCAAGTCCTTTTACGGCACTTGCATATCTCCTAGTAACAGTGCTCGCATCCAATGCGAATGTTGCATCTCATGCAATTGATACTCAATTTTGTTGGTTATAGTGTCATTGACACTACATCTTATTAATTATCATAACCAGTATTCCCATAATCCTTATTAGAATACCTTCATTCCTGGAGATCTCTATCTCCTAAGGTATCTACAGTTAAGACCCTTATAGATCACTATCTACAAGGTCTTAAACCTTTGAAGATAAGACTTTGAGATCACTATTTCTAAGTTTCATCATTTTTGAAGATATTGTTATTACTGCAATCAAGTGTTTTATCTCCATAGTAGGATTAGTAACAGTTTACTACTCCCACTGCATGGTAGACATCTGGTTCTTGTACACATCTAGCATACATTCAGCTTCTCATAACTGATGCACAAGTGCAAGCAGTTCTAGCATTCTCTTCCTCAACTCTTTGAGGTGCTATCCCTCTAGACGGGTCACTACCACATCTTAAGGGAAGGAAGCTTTTCTTGGAATTGTCCAGAAAATGGAATGAGTCCAAGGTGTACTACTAATGCGACAGTCCCAATACCCTCTTCTCTTTGCTTCTGAACGACTTCAGAATTAAGATCTAAGAGGTATCCTTGAAATCGTATCTCAAGGTATGGAACAACCAAATTATAAAACACTTATTATTATTCTTATATCATTCTAAATGATTAGAATAATATCTACATTTAGCACGATGAACACAATGGCACTCCCACTAAGCTTCACATGGTTCATCAAGATTCTATCTGAAATCATAACATTTATAATTTCATCAAATCTTATGTTCCAACTACAGGAAGCTTATTGGAGTCCAAAGATGGAGTTCTTCAGCTAGCACACCTTGCTTTCCTCAACCACGAAGCCATAGGGCTACTTCATATGAATATCCTCGGGGAGGTATTCATAGAGGAATGCAATCTTGACTCGCATCATGAAGATCTCATAAATAAGTTGTCTATCTATAGTTAGCAATATTCTGATGGGTTAAAGCAAGGTCACTGGAGAGCAAGTCTTATCGCAAGCGATGCCTTCTCTTCGGTGTGTAGCTCATGGGTACGAACCATGCTTTGAAGGTCTATACCTTCTCATCAGGTTCCCTCTTTCTCTTGAAGATCCATTTACACCTTAATGGGTCTGACCCATATAGGATCCTCGAGGGTCCATATACAACACTTGTATATGAAGTCTACATTAGACTTTTATTGCTAACATCCATCTTTCCATGTCATGATCCTCAGGAGCTTCATCACATGAAGTCCGATCATTTTCAGATTTAACTGACACATGGAATCCATCCTCAAACTTATTTGAAGAGGTATTAAGGTTTCATATTTAATTATCTATTTTTAGTTTCCGATTTTAGGAGCCTCATTATCTTTTCAAGATTAAATGAGTTCCTTTACTTCATTTCAATCTTGATTCTCAAGAGAGTCATCCTATAAGAATCATATTCTAAAAGATGAGATCTTTTTAAGAATCTCAAGGTCATAAAGTAGGTATCTAATACCAACCTTTATTTTCCTAATGAAGTAGCACTCTTTGGTGCTAGATTCCAGCTTACTAGCTTGGAACCTTATTAAATATATATAATGTAGTCTCTACCACATATACATATACCTGGAAATTAAGAGATAATTATGCTAAGATTAATCATTGATCAAATCATGTCACACATGATTAATTGCATCTCCTTACAACTCTATTGAATTAAGGTTCATTAGGAGGGGTGAGATAGAAATGATATTCATATCTCTATAAGGTATTCCTTGAATTCATCTAATAGGTACAAGCTACCTTGGTTAGATCAAATTCATTTCATCTTCCTTCAAACTTTGGTTCTAAATCAAAATTGTGAAATCTTTGAACATTTCAAAGTTTTTCTAAGGTGAAGAGAAGAAATTTCATATCATACATAATCATCAATAGATATCACATATCCATAATGTTTACTATGATATAGATGATTCTCATACATCAATATGTATGAGATCCTGAATACCTTGACATCTTACATCTTTCCCAAAGAAAGGTGTATTGGACATTTTTCTTTTTTGAATACAATATTCATAAGTATGTGAGATTTGAATCTTTAGACAATCTAAAGTTTCATGTCTTACTAGTCCATTGATCTCATCAACAGACATATGTCCAAAACTTGATGCCAGATCATTGTCAAATGATCTTTATCCTCCTATTGATCTTTAAAGGTTTAATTTTCAGTTATTAGAAATCTTAATGAACCATTCATTAATTTTCTAATTTAATAGAGTCCACCAGATTTTAGATTAATATCTGAAATATCTCCATCATAACTTTGTATGTTAGATTTATCACAGAATTCATGTTTATATCCAACAATTAGAAATAAACAATGAGTGTATTCTAATATCTAGGTCATAGAGACATTCTCTAAGACTAAGGGCTCCCACTGAAAATATGAAGTCTATTGATCTCATGGAAATTGTTGCAACACTTGCATCACTTTTAACATGGATGACCAATAAACCTTAAGATCAAATTTCTAATACATATGCAATCAATTGCAAGTGTCATTAGAAAATTGAGATACAATTATTAGACTTTATCTTATCAAATAAGTAAGTCAATATCAATGATTATATGTAGATTAATCTGATGCACTATCTGATTACTTCTCTAAGGATTCTAGATAGATTTGATAGTCATACTATCAACACATCAACTTATTGCAGTATTGGCATTCATTCAACTCTTTGAATGTCATATGGAAGTTACAGAAATACAGTCAACCTTTTGACTATATTTCTTACTTGGGTCCAACCCATGCTTCCACTGCGCTCCCTTTATCTATAAGCAACCATTACTCAAGACTAAGGATCTCTTATGTTAAATTCAAAAGAATTTAATGTAAGAGTATTTCAACATTTATACATGCTTCACCCAATTCATATAATATGAATATTATGAAGCTTCATGAATGACTAGAGTATAGACAGTAGAATGATGACACTCATCATCTACATCCATCTAAACTCTTAAAACATAGGTTCATGTAGGTACTCAAACAATTTGAATACATCATCTGTTATAGAGCTACCATTCTACATGATGTAGAGAACCATGTCATTCATGATTAAATGTCAAGAGCACATATGTATGCCAGAATATCTTTATTGATTTTTTTAAGGACTATTTGATAATTATGATCATTATCGAGATGTCACTTCAAAAGTACATTCGATGAGATCAAGACTTATAGAGACATACAAACCCTAGGGTTTTAGTCCTATTATCTATTTAATTATCACTTATCATTATTATGAGGAAACTTGCATATTGCAACCACATACATTATGTGTCCAACTGCAATTACAATATCTGGATCAAGGGTCTAATCCATGATATTTTACTGGTTATTATTGAGTATAGAATTGAGTGGGTTTAATGAAAGATTATCTGAAATAAGAAATTTGCATGAGTGTATATATTTATATATATACATATTATACTTTAATTTAGGAATTTTTATATCAAAGTTGTCTTGCCATGTCAACAATGAAAGTTCATTCCCTTAATCACTTTCAATGTAAGAGATATACTTACCATTATATCTCAGCAAGATCTGGGATCTCCTCTTTATCTTTGTTACATCCCAATAATATGAGAAACTGCAATTCCAATAAAGAGAAGCGGGAACACATTTCGCCTTGCAAGTCCAACTTGCATTTCCCAATTCGGTCTTTAACACCCGGGCCCACCACCCCTAAGGTGATGTTGACTCGTCGTTAATGGAACCAACCGTCAACAGGAATAGAACTCGTTATGCGCAATCCAATATCGCCCCAATAATATGAGGATCCGATATTGGGGTCACTACACATACGGCCTTACTCTTTCGAGAAGCAAAGAGTCCGATCCAGATGCGCTTGCATATAGGAGTTGTCACTTCGTACAGGCGTCTCCTATATACAATCCCTGGCGACGGAAACCCTTCGCCTTGACGGGAGACCATGGATGTCACTTATGTGATCCTCCACCTCTTATTCAAATTTAATTAATTACTATGAATCACATTCATATAATTAATTCTTCCAAGGGAATTATTAACTCTAATCATATTAGAGTATTCTTAATTGGATATAATTAACTTAATCATATTAAATTAATTATCAATCCAATTTAATCAATCAAACTTAATTTTATGCTTGAATATATATATATGGTATTATTCTCAAAGTACGTATTAATTCGTATTTTAATAATTAGAAAAATACATCATAATCCCTCGGACATTATCCCGTCCCTACCCGCTGTCATGGCCAGTACCGGCGGGAGTGGGACGGACCGCATACGTTGCAACCCGCTACCCAACGATCCCCGACTAGACACCATATCCGCCTCGGGAAAGGATAATGTCAAATTGATTAATTTGTACTTGAGATGATCATCGGTTCTTCAACCGAAATTATACCATATAGTAATCAAAACAATTTTGATTATAAGGAAATTTGCTAGACAAATTCTCAATCCTATTCAAGCAAAAAGTTTGATGATTGTGATACCAATTAATATTTAGATCAAATCTAATCAATTAATTGATTAGGGACAAGTCAATTAAGGAAATAATCATCTTCTAATATTTCACAAATATTTTCCATAATTATTTCTCGAAATTAACAATTAATTTCATTAATTGACAATCACATGGTTCTTGATTAGGAAAGCAATTTCAGCAGTGACCCCTACTTACTAAAATTAGCATATCTCAATCATATTAAATCCAAATTAAGTAAAGTCAATTTCTAAAGTTTGCTAATTTGATTTAGGACAGAACCTAAGTGATGTTTCACGCAGTTCGAGGCAAGTCTAAACAGTAATTAACATTTTAATCACGTTCAGATTCACAGTTCCCGCAACAGTGCATACATGTTCATTAAAACGACCATATCCCGAGCATACGAAATCCGATTTACGCAAACTCAGATCCTATGGTTTTCTTATTTAATGGGGAACAAAAACCAAGTATTAAATTCGTGTTTAAACAATTTAAACAGTGCCGAATTTATTTATTAAACAGATCTGCGAAATCAAATGCGATGAAAACTTTCGCGATCTTAACGAACCCAAGTCTTCCTCGGTTAGCGAATCACTATTCGAAACCGTCAACCTAAGGCTATGATACCACTTGAAGGATATGCTTAGATCCTCAAGCGCATCACGGAAGCGTGAGCGTCGTATCGAATACGACGAGGAGCGACTAGTCGGACTAGTTGCTCGATGCAGCGGAATTTAAAAATTTTTATACGACGAAACCACATGATCCAAGAACACTTCTCGAATCGTTTCGTCTAAACCACAAACAAGTAATAGGATTACCTCTTGAAGCGTGGTTGCGATCGAGTCTCTAAACGAAGAGACCTCCTGTCTCAAGTCCGATCCGACGGAGGAGACGCTTGCGAGCGCGGGGATGAACCGCGTGCTTCTCGCAATCTATGTTGATGATCCAAGCGGTGGATCTCCTGATCTCGACACGCGGGATCCGACGTCTTCTTTACGAGCGAGGCGCACCGAAGGAGACGGAGATCCACGAGCAGAAGAACGGGCAGCATAACGACGATGCCGCGGCGATGGAGAACCTCTCCATGGCATCCATGGTGGACGGCCATGAGAGGGAGAGAGAGGGTTGACCTCTAGAGAGAGAGAGAGAGAGATGCTTCTCAAGCATTGTGTGTAAAATAGAGAGCATGGTATACCTCTCTATTTATAGGGTTTTGGGATCCATGGATCTCAATCCATGTGACATATAAAATCAATGGATGAGATTGATTTATGTCAATCCAATGGCTAAGATTGTTGTTGGTAAAACAAACAAATTTAGATCAAAATATATTTGACAAAATCAAATACAAATTAATCCAAATCAAACCAATAAATAAGGAGAGAAGATACATGGAGATTTCATCTCCATGTACCTTCCAAAGTGGACGGCCACACATTCCTTATAGGAATGATGTGCCGCCCCCCCTCTTTCCATGGAGAGAGCAATCTCATGGAAATCCATGAGATTGCATATCTCCTTGAAAATCTCCTCTATTTATTTTCAACAACTTTTGTTGGATTTTTATTCTTCAAAAATAATTCACAATTATATTTGAGAATATTGCAATCTTGCCAAAGAAAAATTGTGAATCAAATTCACAACCCAAAACAACATATAATTTACATTGTCAATTAATTACACAATGTGTATCCAATACACATAATAATTAATCAACACATATAAATTATAATTAGCTCTCTCTAATACATTATAAATCACATTTATAATATATTATGAATATTTGGATATTACTATCCACATTATTCTTATCCATAACAATTAAATCATATTTAATTATATTGGATAACTTATTCTCATGTACTCAAATAATATGAATCACATTCACATTATTTACATCTTTGATAAATAAATCACATTTAATTGTCTCAGATAAGTCTCTTTATAATATGAATCAAATTCATATTATTCATGATAATTAAATCACATTTAATTATCCATTTTCTCAATGCTCGGATACATATATCAACAATAGAATTATCCATGAACTCTTTCAAGGATAATGCGCTTTCTCCGCGAATACTTGGAGATAAGGACAGGGCGATTGTATTGTTCCACGTATAGTGACATGGATATTGAGATCACATCTCAAATTCAGATCTCGGGCCTCTCATAGATGCTTGATTAAATCAAGACCGTAAATCTAATCTTCCAACATTTGGACTAAGATCAGATTACTTCTCTATTGAGAGGAGTCACTAAAATCCAGACCCGCTTCATCACTCCCTAGGAATAATAGCGTCATGGTCATACAATCGTTTATGATCACATCACCCTCAGGTATTCCCAATACATGTACATCCTGCATACTGGAAGACTCAGAATAAACCCGAAGTATTAGATCAACTTTGCACTGTCTACTTCATGGTTCTATCAGCAAGTTTCTCATTTGATCATTGGAAGTCAGTATCGATCATATACTTTCCAAAGCATATATCATACTTAGGTCTTGATCATATACTTTCCAAAAGTATATATCAAACCAACAAATTCAGTCAAGCTTCCAAAGCGAGACGACCGTGCGCACGGAATTTGATTCTTCCCAATATCTCATGAGTGAGCTCATGTCTTCCGATTCAGTAGTGAACATGTATGATCCCTTTGAGAGATCGTATTACTCATATACCCTTATATGCACACCAGCGCGCCGGTGTATAGACCTTGATTAGGTCATCAACCTATTGGTCTGCCAAATGTACATACTCAGACATATAGTAACACATCTGTCTCCGGTCAGAGGATGTGTGCCTATATCATGACAGCATATGATATAGGACTTTGGTTATCTCGATCTCGTTAAGTCAACTCTTTGACCTAACTAATCTGACACCTCCGAATCTCTATTCCTATGCAGAGGACCTGCATCAAGAAGTCGGTCAGATATCAGCCTAATTGAGAAAGGATTGCCATCTCCTACTCAGGCTGGAGATCATCTCTTAATAATCATTTGACGGTGCTTGATGAGTCCTCAATCTAACTCATTAGATATTCATCTAAGCACCAGCCTCTATGATTCAATAATTGAATCAACAGCTGTATGATCATTAAGATAGCCATGGTACATAACTCTAATTGCACTAAGGGACCTATTATGCAAACCATGTACTCTTTATTTCAGATTAAGGAGTGAATTGCAATAACATTTATTGCATAATGGCTCGCCATGGGCTCGCATGTCCAACACTTATGTGTGGTTATTTTGCATGTCCTACACCAACGGCTTGAATAAATTGCAATCAGGCCCTTAGTTTGGATTTATTTGTTATGTTTCATCAAGTTTTATTTGCATACATGCCCCCTGACTTGATCGCTTAATATCTCAAGCATATTAAATCCAAATTTTATGAAATTGATCTTGAATTAATGATGCTTTGATGCTCTTTCATGCAGCATATCGATCTTTTTTATATGCCTTGGAATGAAATAAAATCAAGACAAGTGTCTTGGCTCTATTCATCAACTAATTGAGTTAAATTAGCATGTTAATTGATTTATTTGTGTCTTTGATCCCTTGATTTATCTTGAATATATTGATCCTAATAAGGAATCTTGCTTGATTATTTCTTTTCGAACATTAGTTCCTAATTTAGAGACACTTTAGGGTGCTCAATTATGTTGAGTGATTAAGAAATACATGATATGAGTTGAATGATGCCTTGATGACATGGACTAATTACTGGTTGAAAATTGATGGTATATTTGGATCATTGTATGCTGACAAAGTTCATTTTTAAATCACTAATCGTGAGCATTTATTTGTGTGTTTATGTCTTTGTGTACTTGTACATTGTTTTGTATCTACTCTCATTATGTAACATATTTCATATTTACATGAAAAACCCCATAAAAATCATGCATGCGTTTTGTAGTGTTTTACTTTGTTGACCTGGGTAGCATATTAGAGTAGCTAAATTACATACTTAGGTTTCTAGTTAGATAGCTTAATCGGTAATGTCCATGTTTTCAACCACGGACTTATCCAGGATGTTTTAGTCGAGTCACTCCTCACGAAGATTCTTGCTCAGTTCTGGTAAATTGCTAATTAGTCGTATTACAACGGGTCAAAATTAGGCTAATCCAATTTAGCGATCATCAATGATGTCCATCTTGGTCTGGTCCACCTCCATGCCCCTGTTGGAGATTATATGGCTGAGGATTGTCCCCTTAATCATCATGAAATGACACTTCTCCTAAAAAAGAACGAGGTTAACTTCAGCACATCTCTGTAGAACATGGTCTAGGCTAGTAAGGAATGAATCAAAACCATTGCCATAAATCTAGAATTCATCCATGAAAACCTCTAAAAAGTCACTCACCATGTCTGCAAAGATCGAAAGCATACACCTTTGGAATGTAATAGGATCATTACACAATCCAAAGGACATCCGTTTAAAAGCATGCGTTTCAAACATACATGTAAATGTGGTCGTGTCTTAATCTTCTGGAGAAATGACCACTTGGTTGTATCCCAAGTACCCATTAAGAAAGTAAAAATGACTCTTCCAAGCTAGTCTCTCAACTTCTCTTCCCAGTCTCTATTCCTCTCTCATACCTTCCATTCATCTCCGTTTGACATCAGGTCCACCACTGATCATCAACTCACTTCTAGACTTCATCACTTCACGTTCTACCTTACAGAACTATCCACCTCCAATCACGTACGGTGATCAAAATTTGAGCACTAATCTATCAGCATCAGAAGTGCTCCATAATCACATTCTTATATTTGAGTTTTGGACTGAGGATTCGTCCCCGAGTCGATGGATATTTGTAGACAGAGATCCGAATCCCGCAACATCAGGGGCCTCTCAAGGATCATCGTATTTTATCTGCATCTGGATGTGAACAACCTGGAGAACAAACAGTAGCCCCTGATCAGATACGAAAATCGAGCAGCAATCAGCAAGGATCATCATCAACACCATCGTACTCCGAGGTTCGCTTGGAACCTACAGCATCACATGGAGCACCACCTTGTTGAGGCTCTATCCATCGAAGCTTGTACGATCATCATTTGAAGGTTTGAGACGAATCAAAAACACACGACCACTTGAGATCGAACCGCCATTTGAAGCGAATCCGAGAATCGATCATCGGATCTGAGCTGCAGTAACTGATTGTCGTCAAGCCATACATCATCTCTGCGCACGAATCACCTGGAGGCAACTGATCGATCTGATTAAGTTCCTCTTCATCTAGAACATTAGGGTTGTTTAACATATTAGGGTCAAATGGGTACCCGTTCTGACCCGTTAATTTGACCCTAGTTTCATGGATACCCATCATAAAATATCCGGATCAGGTACCCGACCCATCAAATCGGAGTGACCCGGTGGAATTCCCTTGGAAAGAATCGGGTACCCGGTTGGATACCCGGCACTTGTTGAACCTTGTCCCGCACGCCCGTGTTCCTTCACGATTTTAGGTTGCTCCATGCCACTCGGCCCGTCTGATGCAGCTACCTTCGAGGCTTCCACGCCTTGCTGCTCACCGTAGCTCTTTGCCTTGCCATCGAAGTGGCCTCAATCGTCGACGCAGCTACAGCCCTCCCCCCGTGCCTCACCACCCATCGCAATTTTCTTGATACAATAAGGTCTTCCTCCTCCGCCCTCTCTTATTCTTCTCTTCCTTTCTATATTATCATGGGAAGAGCCTCTATGGGATCGATATCTTCATGTACCAGTAATTTCAATCATTGGCCATTTGTCGCTTCCTTCATATTTGATTTTTTTTTAACTTTTGCTGCTATGAGATTAAAATATCAGTTGTATGTGATTCGGAAATTAAACTGTGAACATGAAAGCAAGAAAAAGAGAGATGTACGTGATTTAGAAATCAACTTGAAAGAAAGAAAAAAGAGAGAGGAATCAGTAGCTTTGATTTCAGGAGATATTCCACTTAAGTTGTTGAGAGCATCAAAAATGGAAATGGTACCAAATAGAATAAGTGTGGCTTGGTTAAGTAAGGGGACGTTGACTTATTTATTTTCTTGAAGGATACTTATTTTTCCCAATAAGAACAGATATTTTTGAATCCGATTTCATGGGAAATACTCTCTGATTCATGTGTGTATACTTTATTTTTCACGGTTGGCCATCTTGTCATTAGATTTAAGTTCCACGTAGAATGATTGGTTATATCATAGAACCCACAAACCAAATCCAATTAGCAGCTATACTGATGTTTCAATTCTGGTATTTCTGGAATTTAAACACTTTGTTGCAGGGGAGAAATCCTTCTGTATCGTGGATTGCCGGTTCCCGCAGATCCTCAGCGACGAACATCGCGAAAAATGCTACTCCGAGGTGCCTAAGTCAAGCGAGTGTTCCATCTCCCTTTCTTATCTCTGTGTTTCACAATCGGAGTCACGACTGACTGGTCGGAGCATGAACATGGCAAGGCTCATGAGAAGGGAATAACTATACAGTTTAAGCTCTAAATAATTCTACTGCATTTGAGCAAGATGTATAGTTTTTGTTGCGGATATGTCTGTGAAGTATGGGAAGATCAAATATGTCTGCTATATTGTTTGGAAGAATGAATAACATATAAGAGGTGTAGTTTTTGATATGTATATTTGTAGTGACCAATGGGTACTCGTGGGTACCCGCTACCCATTCAAACAATTTGGGTATCCATTGAAACCGGATACTCGGGATAGGTCACGATTGAATGGGTCGGATACCCGCCCCATAAACACCCCAACATCTCTAGAATGAGCAGCATTGAGCTTAGTCGCACCACATCAAACAACAGGAGTCCTGACTGAGTCCTTCCTCAGCCACGAAGCACCTCCACCGTCTGGAATCGTAAAAAGGGGGAAGAACAAGATTGCGCGCTACCGTTTGATCATCTGAAGAACTTTGTATCTAAGTCGTTCGATTCGATCATCTATTTAATCGCCAATGTCAACCGCCCCACCGCTTCAGCATCTCACATGCGAGGCGTGTGCATCTGAGATATTTTGTGGAGTTTTTGCGTGGAAACCCCCGAAACTCTTAGCTATTCACAAATAGATCTGCTAGAGCCGCAACATGTGATCAATCACATGCTTTGTTGAATTATTATGTATTAGACCCTAAGTTTTGCTTGATTCTTGTCCAGCATGCGCTCACACGTAGCCACGTGATAAGAAGACATTTTGCATGCAAGCACCCTCCGGCTTTCATTATTACCTGTAGACCCTTTAGTTTAGTTTTATTACATTTATCTACCTCTATACAGTATATTAAATAAATACGTATTGAATTCATATAAAAACAAATACAAAATATTAAAATACATAAAATACTAATTATAATACTATATACTCTATAAAGAGTATTTTGAAAAACAAAAATATTTTCTATTTTCATAAATCAAAAATACATATAAAAATACATTGGAGCTTATAAAATACATAAAAAATATAAATATAACTCTAAAAATTCCACAAAAAATACACATAGTATATTTTACTGTCTTCTAAACAATAAATCATAAATAAATTAAAAATCAAATATTAAAACCTTTAAAAAGTCAAATATATACAAAAACTTATAAAAATCATAACTAATCCATAAAAATTTCTAAAAATAGGTACATGTTAGAAAAGGACTTTTTATGGGGTTTTTAATTTATTTAGAAAGAAGAAAATGTGGAAATAATCACAAGTGTCGTCGTGACCCAATGAAAGTCTCAACAAAATTATTTATTCTAATGAAGAAGTCAATCCAACAATAAAGATATATAAGTAAGAAATCTAATTTGCTATTTATTAATCTGCATAGCATAAATGATCGAACTCCGGGAGGCAACAACGAGTCCCGAGGGTTCTTTAAATCAAAGACAAAGCAATGAAATAAAAGAGCGAAACTCAAAGTAAACTACTCTTGGTTTTTGTTTAATTTATTTTATCTTTTTAAGTTTTATAGAATTTTAAATTTTTTATATTTAAAAGGGATTTTTACACCCATAACCCTGAGTAATTTCGCAATAACATTCATAACTCTGCATAATCGCGAATTACACGAGGAACCCCGAGTAATGCTTAACTCTTACATGGCATAACCCTTTGTTATAATCCGTTTGAGATACACATTATATTTGACGGTTTCTGTTTACAAAGACAAAATTACCCGTAAAGGTTATTATTATTTACAAAATATGCCATTCTCCCCCTCCTCCCCCAAGCAGCTCCTCCCTCCTCCCCCGAGCCGATCCTCCCTCCCTCCTCGCCTGCGCCGAGCAGCTCCCACCCCCCCCTCCCACCCCACCCCCTCGAGCAGCTCCTCCCTCCCTGCTCACTGTCGTCGAGCAACTCCTCAGCCCCCTCCCACACCCGCACCAACTCTCTCGAGCCCCCCCCCCCCTCCCCGAGCAGCCCCCTCCCACCCCCGCGCCGACTCTATCGAGCCCCCCCCCTCCCCGAGCAGCCCCCTCCCTCCTGTGACGACACCCCCCCCTGCCCCGCGCCGACTCTCTCGAGCTCCCCCTCCCCAAGCAGCTCCTCCCTCCTCATCGCCGCGGAGAAGGTCCCCCCCCCCCTCACCCGCTCGAAACCGCTCCCCGCGAGCAGCCCCCTCCCTCCTGTGCCGACAGCGAGCCCCTCCTCCCCAAGCAGCCCTCTCCCTCCAGTCCCCCCCCCACGCGCCGACTCTCTCAAGCTTCCCCTCCCCGAGCAGCTCCTCCCTCCTCACCGCCGCGGAGAAGGTCCCCCCCTCGCCCGCTCGAAACCGCTCCCCCCGAGGCAGCCCCCTCCCTCCTGTGCCGACAGCACCTTCACCCCCCACCCACACGCCAACTCTCTCGAGCCCCCCCTCCCCGAAACCCCCGTCGAAGCCGCTCCCACCGCCCTGCTCGAAGCCCCCGTCCCCTCGCAGCCGATGGAGCCCCGCACCCCGCGTGCGTCCAGATTCTCCTCCCCCTGCTTGAGCTCCCCCTCGTGGATGCTCTCCCCGTGAAAGCACTCGTCGACCGTCGACCTTCCTTTCTTTCCCTAGAAGCACACACAGTCGACGAACAACAGTTTTTTCCCTTTTTTATTTGGACAAATCTGAACTGTTGGATGGTAGATTGGTTAGATTAACTCACCCTTATGATTGAGTTAACGTTATAAATTAACGGAGGGTTATGGGCGTGAGATGGAGTGACTATTCAGGGTTCTTCGTGTAATTCGCAATTATGCAGGGTTATGAATGTTATTGCGAAATTACTCAAGGTTATGGGTGTAAAAATCCCTATTTAAAAATGGTTTTCTCATTATCTATTTTTTATGATTTTTAAATTTTTGCAATTTTTTTAATTTTAATAAAAGAAAATAAATAAAAGGGATAAAAGAAAACAAAAGAAATAGTCAAAAGCAAAATTTTTGTAATTTAAAATAAAGAAAAAAATGTAAAAAAAATTAAAATAAAAATATTTTTGGGTTTTTGATGTTTTTATGTTGTTTTGTAATTTTTAGAGGGTTTTAAGATTTTTAAAATAAATAAAAATAGTAAAAATAATAAATAAAAAAATGAAAATGTTTTTATGATTTAAAATATAAAATTAAAGCAAAAAATAAAGAAATATATACATAAATATAGAGTATTTTTTGAATTTTTCAAAAAAGTATTTTATGTATTTTTTGGATTTTATGTGATTTATGTTAATTTTTAGGTATTTTTAGTCTTTTATATTTTTTGGTTTTTATAAGTGATATGAGGATGAAATTTATATAGAAAATCAAACAAAGTAAAATCAACAACCACACATTTTTTTAGAATTTTTTTAAAAAGTTTTTGTAATTTTTATTTATTTAATACTGCAAACAAGAGAAAATTGGTTTATTTTTTTAATTTTTAAAAATAATAAAACTTATTAAAATGCTAAATAAAAATTACTACTAATAGTATTATCTATAAGGAGTTTATGGTAATTTTTTAGATAATTTTTAATGATAAGTCGTAATTTATTAAGCTCAATCAACAATTAGAATAAAAGTTCGCTTCACAAGGGCATGGATGCAACAAAAGTTATTTAGTAGACTTAATTAGTAATAAGATAAAAACTGCATAGGTGTCATTGTAATTTTCCCAAAAGAGGCATGCCAGTGCATGTGAGGTGCACTAGCACGGACCTCGAGGGAATATATTTATTTTAGGGACTAAAAAGTAGTCAGAAAGCACAAGTTCTTTTATGCAAGTTCACCAACAAGTCACGTGCCAAGTACGCTTATACAAGCCCACAAGACTTAGATGTAATTTAGAATAAATATAAGGGTAATTATGCAAATAACCAAACACATTGAAGCACGACACGTGTCCACAAAAGATTTATTTACAAAATTAAAATAAAGCAGGGGCTTAGGTGCAAATGCACCACAATACATGTGGCAATCAGGACGACGGAGATTGATCTGGAGCTTGGATCTGATAACTGAAGTTGAGGCGCTCTTGGACGATCTGGATCAAATCTGAGCATCTCGATCTGATGGTTGGAATATGGGGCGGACGAACGGTCTGGATCTGACCTGGGCTTCATGTTCTTGATCGGATGCCTCCTGAAGGATGGTGAAAGAAAAATGATGAAGGTTGGCTTCGACGACCTTCAATCGATTAGATCTAGCTTGATCTAAGGTAAAATCGCCTCCTGAAGGTTGCTACGGCTTCCTACTATGATCCTCCATCGATCGGCTATGGCGATGAAGTGCTACAACAGTCCAATCATGATCTGAAGGTCACGGGTGCCTGCAGGTGTATCCCGACTTTCAAGTGGCCAATCCATGTCCATCTCCTCTCCTAAAACCTGTAATTGAGTCACTGCTCAAAAACCAAGCTCCGACAATTGTTATTATTCACAGAAACAAAGGAAATGGACATGAATGAAGACTTCTGCAGATGTGATCGTAAGGAAGGTCAAACTCCATATTCTAACAAATCGGGAGGGGATCAACTATGGGGGAAGATGAAAAATAGTGCGATGAAGGTGATGGTCGGGTCAGATGAAAGCAAAGATGATCGGAGAGCTCCGATCATGCAGATCGGAGCTCAGAAATGAAGATCTGATATCAACTATAAACTGAAAGTAAATACCGAATTAAATACAAAAATGAAACTAAATTACCTAAAACTAACTACTGATGGAAGAAGGAAGATGATGGCCTCGATTCGATGTGTCAGGACAAGAATCTAAACTACGCTGGTGGAGGTCCGGCGAGTAGTGGATCTCGTCCTCTATCTCCCTTCACGCTCCCAATTGTGGTGGATTGGGTATTGTCACTAGCATCTCCTGTCAGACTCAGCCTCGGGCGAAGAAAGGCACGAAAATGGATCAGGGGCTGATCAGAGCTGGAAGGGGGTATTTATAGGCCTGATGAGCAGCGAAATTCAAATCAAGAGTGCACGCGAACCGAGGCGAGATGGATGAAAATGTTATTCAGGTGATCGAGAGGGGTAAATAGGTGAGCAAATCTGTGAAGGAAGAGAGTGCAATCAGAGGCTGGTTCGATCGGAAGAAAAATGAGAAGAGGCTCCAGGCGACGTGTTATTCAAGTTGGCTGGATGGAAGAGGAGGTTGACCCAGGTCAACGGACTCGGGTCCAACCAATCAGGACCCAACTCCACTACAGGACAACCGTAAAAAGACAAAATAAGGGTGATAAATACCTAAATTAAAAATCAAAATGATTTTAAATAAATAAATATAAGTAAAAAGATGTTTATAAATAAATAATCTTATTTTAAGTGATTTTTAATAAATTAAGTAAATTAATTAAAAGGTTAAAAATAAGTAATAACCTTTAATTTTAGGTATATTTACTTATATATACAACAACATGATTTTTAATTAATTATTTTTACAAATAATTATATAATTTATTATTTTATTTATTTACAATATTTTTAAAAGATTTTAACTATATTTTTATTTTATTTTTAAGAAATAAATAATTAATTTTATAAAATAAATGTATTTACAATATACATAGTGGTATATATACAATATGTAAAATGAATTTATTTTTGTTTTTTTTATTTTTGTAGTTTTTATTTTCATTTTGTTGGATAAATACAATATGCACATATATATCCATAAATACATAAATAAATATATTCATACAATATACAGTGTATGCACAATGTATAATAAACTCCAAAAAGCTACATTTTGCATCTTAACTCTGATTTTAGCGAAACCACTTTCATTTTAAAGCTTGTTTTATTTAGAGTACAATAAAATTGAGTTAGCTTTATTTTGCATTTTTTATGGAGAAGATAAGGGTATGGGAAGTTTGGTTTTGCAGCTTTTTCAAAGTGTTATTATTTACGTAATGTACAATGAATCTTCTTGCAATTATTTTTAATATTTACACCTTATTCTTATATACAAGTTCTAAGAAGAAAATATTTTTATTTAGAATGAATTAGAAATAAAATAGAATAAAGAATCTATACAAAATAGTGATATATGTGCAATGATGAATAGTGAATGGAATTTGATTTTTATTTATTTTTTTACACTAAGCCTTATCCCCCCCATACTATATTCCTTGTCGATCAGGTCAAGTCCTGACCTTCTCTCAAGGTAAGAGTCAGCTTATATTTATTGCATATATACAGTCTTCATTTGTCTTTATTTTTTCTTTCTTTATTTATTTATATATCTATTTTAGGTTAAAAATAATGATTTTTGTACTATATTTACAAAACAATAAGAAACAATAAAAATAATGTTTTATTAGTATTTACAAGTATTTAAGAAGAGATTTTAAGGTAAATAAATGAATAAAGATAGTGAAATGCATATTCAGTAGTACAATACCTTGTTTTAAAGGTATTTTTACATTTTTATAGAATAAAAATAAAACCTAGATTTCTTTATTGTTTACTATTTTTAAAACAAAATACCTCATAATTTTCATTAAAAAATTCACTTTAAAAACCATTTGAAAATCAAAAGAAGGTCTAAAAATTAGATAAAAATAACTAAAAAAACAGTAAAATAAATATAAAACATAAAAACATTAAAAGATAAAATCAAATACAAAAATATAAATCATATACATATACTCCTTTACATATAGTTGTATAAAACAACTTAAGATAGTTCAAAACACTAAAACAAACTAAAAAGATAAAAAAATCAATTAGAAACCACTAAAAATTCATAAAATCCTAATATCTTAGATCGGTTTACTACCTTAGTTCATACAGTTTGTCTCTCTGAGTTCCACACTCTTGTACTTCACCATATACACAAGTTTAGTAGTCTAAATAAATCCACAAAATTTTTGTCTAGTTGACTCGTTCGGTCGAAACAACGACGATTGTTCTATCCTTTTAAAGTAGCAGATCAAGCACGTTACATCAGTCGTTGAGGTGTATATGTCATTTAAATCCATAAACTTCATTCATGCATTTTCATCTTGGACATAGTTGTAACCTTCTAACAATCGGATCTGAAACCAACAAATTGCCAAAATCGATTTTCCTCGATAACGACTTGGGTTTAGACTAGAGACACTGCAAAGAGTAGACTCACTTTGATAGTAGCAAGAGTTAACCGAGAGATGGGCAACTCCTTACAAAAAGATAGAAAGAAAATACTTCCAGAAACGTCTAACTTCCACTATTATTAAGAAAAAGTGAACTATGATACTCAATAATGAGGTTACGACGTAGCGGTGAACTAGGTCGACCCGAACCCTCGACACCCAACCCATCAAAACCCATACCCGATCTATATCCAAAACTCGATTCACAAAAACTGAACTATTCCATCCTCCATTGTAGTCTAGTTGGTTGGTTAGTAGTCTCGGCTGGAATGGATTCCTTTCTTTTTTTATCAAATCGCAATTTAAGCATAAGGCTCATCGTATTTGTGAAAATAAATATGTTTGTTGCTCTTGAACGTCCATGTTCTATTTCAAAGAATATAGAAGACTTCTATTTAGTTACCCGATTCAATTGAAATTGAACCACTCAATTATAATTCAAATTTGAATTTATATTTAAATAATAATGGTAATCATAGGTGTTGAAGTCATGACCTCTTCTCGCCCATTAATGAGTACTAACCAACTATATTGGATAATAAATATAATTAACCTATCATTATGTTAAAGTATTTAGTTCAAATATTATTTATATGTATATTAATACCATTTATTGTTGCATATTCAAGAAAATAATTTATGTATAAAGTAATATACTTTAATTGTTTGTATATTTTAGAGATTTTTACCCCGCGACCTTTTCGACTTTTGAAACAATATAATTCCTCTCTCGGCCTCATAAACTTGCAACTCATACCCCATGAACCATGCAATTAGTCTGTTTGAAGCTCGTGGGGATTCTTGCGGTAATTTACAAGGTCGATGGGGTAATTATGTTGTGCAAAAGGTCGTAGAAGAATTTTAACAAGTTTCTAAGGTTCGTAGGATAAAAGTCCCTATATTTAATATTTATTTTAAGTGTGTTTGAGTTTATATTTTGTACATGGTCTAATCCATTCTGATTTAAACTTTCCAGTTCAACCATTTTTCCATACAGATTCGGTCTAATCTGATTTTAAAAAATAATAGCATCATCATAAGGTTGAACCGGTTTGATTACATGGTCTAACCCGATTTAAACTTTTTGTTGGAATTTCCGATTCAATCTATGGTCCGGTTTCAAAAATCTTGGGTTGGAGTAACCTCTTATGAGTAGTACATGTTTGGATGGTTAGGAAGATTGAAGGGGTCGGAATGATGAATGTGATGTGATGGTACATTGATTATTTATTATATTATCTTTTTATGATTATAATATGTTTTTTATGTTAATTTTTTATTTGAATGTGATTAAATAATATTTTAAAAAAATTATGGAGTCCATACAACTAATTCCAATCCAAGAATGCATGGGTAGCAACCAATAATGTCTAATTTTGTGATGATATTAGATAAATATTTTTGTTGCAAAATATCCTTTAAAAAGGGTGAAAGTATTAAAGGTGTCTATCATTTGTACTTTTGCATGGTTTACTCTATACAAATATTAACTCCTTGTTGTCGCTGTAATAGAAGTAGTCTAACTAGTGTATAATTTAGTATCTGTTGTCATATCCGGCGTAATTAAATATATAATAATGAATATTATTTGTTATTTTTTAAAATTTGCAAAGAGAATCGTATTTATTGATATATTTCTGACAATGAATCATCTCACAACGGTTATCTTTTGATTTTTTCTGAAAACGTTGTTACATTTTGAAATGATTAATACAAATTTTATAGATAAATTGTTGATATATGAATCTTTAGCATTGAATATGGCATTTGTTTCAAATAACAAGAGAAAATCTAACATCCGAAGATGTGGTAATTAATGAATATTCAGTAGATCGATTTTGTTGTAATGCTTCGTTGGAAAAACATCACAAGCTCGACTAACATGCTGTATTAATATGTATTTTTTATAGTTAATAAATTACTTAAGTAATTAAATCATATTTTTAGGATTCGAGAAACTACAATATGCTATCCAAGTCAAATCTCATTTACTAGGGGTTGAGAGTCTTGAGATTTACCTCCATTTTAAATGGATTATTGGAGTTTTTAAAACAAAAACAAATAAAGCATATATTTATATTTATATTTATAAGAAAAATAAAGCAAACATTAGCCATCTCTTACATCTCCACAATCAAAGTTTAGATTAATTACTCCATACATAGCACCCATGCATGCACCTCAATTGAAGGAGGTACAGTCTCTCCTGACCTCACCTTCCGTCCCCGTCTTCACCCCGACCCTCCCAAGCTTCACCATGGCCGCCGCGAAGGCATCCGCGAACTCCTCCGGCCTCGCCGCGAACTCCGTCACCACATTCCTGGACCGCTGGTCCGTGAACAGCACCTGGTCCGACCGGAAAAGGCCTTTCCGGTTCACCAGGTTCTTGTAGTACCCGTTGTCGAACACGCGCGGCGTAGTCGGATCCATGTTGATGGCCAGATCCGGGTGGGGGTTCCGGGGGCACATAGCTATCAACTCCTGCGCGTAGTCCGGGTCGAGAATCGGGTCAACCGGGACCGAGTATATCCGGTCCAGGATTCGGGTGCAATGCGAGAACCCGAGCGTGTGCGCGCCAGATAGCGCGATCAAGTCCGTCTGCGAGAGGCCGTTCTTCCCAAACAAAGCGTTGAGCTGGTCGAGGTTGAAGCTCGGCTGAGGCAGCTTCCCCGGCACCCGCGAGGCGTGCGATACGCGACCGTCGCGGCGTCCTAGCTCCACCAAGAAGGACGGACCGCCGACCTTGTCCAAGTAATTTCCATATCGAATGAAGGGAGTCAAGTTAAATTCTACCTTATGTGTGTATGTAATTAAGGATCAACGTAAGAAACATGCAGCTACCAATACGACGACGTCTCTCGCGGCAAGGGCAATCACATCTGCACAGGAGACGACACCGGGGCAGGCGGCCTCCACCGCGTCCTTGGCCTTGATGACGGTGTCGAACCCGTCGGTGGCGATGGAGAGGTTCTCGAGCGCATCCTTGTCCGCATCGTTGCTCGGGGAGAAGATCATCATGGAGGCATCGCATCCCTGTAGAAGTGCAAAGAAATCCGGTCAGATTGTTCTTATATTCCATCAGTCCGATGGGAGCAAATCCTCGGTTGTAGACTAAACAACAGCAGAAGATCTGCTCCCTCCCCAGTTCGATTGGCATACGCGGGAGAAATCGTTGAAACGCTTCCGCACCTCGACGAAGCAGTCGTGGAAGAAGAGGCGCAAGGTACCGGGAATGGTGGTGAAGGTCTGCGCAAACTTGGTGGCCACGGCCTGCTTCACTATTCTCTCCACGTTAGGGCACGTTGAGTTGTAGAAGCTCGGGGAGAGTGTCCCTCCTTGTGCCTCCGCTCTCCCCATTACCACCAGTATCAGGAGGAACAACAGCAACTCCCTTCTCCTTGGCTCCATTGCTCTGATTCTCACGCACATAATTAATCACCATCGTTTGCAAGTTGTTTGTTTCATAGAATGGAAGGGAGAAGAGCAGGTACCTGTCCTTTTCTACGCTATCATTTTTTGGAACACCTCTCGAAATGTTCACCAGATCGCCATTATCTCAGGGTTAGATTTCTTAGAAGCGAAGGCGGGTCTGTTTTGTTGCTCAAATTCGGATTGCTTTGCTTGGAGCTGATACGTACGTGATACGAATATATGTGAATAGAGATACATGAAGCCAACAGATCCTTTGCTGGTGGGGAATTGGCAGATCTGGTGGACACACTAGTCAAAGAGGTAGGGTTTGCAGCCTCATGGATGACCTCATCGATCATCTAATCCTATAAAGTGATGGTGACCTATCAACAGATTGTTATCTTATCATGGTTTATCTTGTGGAAGTGTCGATAGCTGTTGTAACTTTTCCTAATTTACATTATACTTCCTTTTTATAAATTTATATAAATATTGTTGTAATATCTTGGTACCACCATATATACCTAATCAGTATCTTGATCACATTACACGCATACCTACCAAATCTTTTGATATTCTCTTGTTTGCTTGCCAACAACTTGCAAGCAATCAGTAAATGTAGCATTAAGTTGAGCTTGTTGAGGTGTCTGATCTCGCCTCTTCCGACCACAAAGAAACTCAGAACTGAAGGGATTGTTAATTCAAAAATGTGACTATAATACTTCCTTTGTGATCACATTTTGTCAACCACGATCAGCAAATTGTCATGATATAGGCACGACCACAAAGAGACGCGGAACTGAAGGGATTGTTATCTTATCATGTTATATGTCTCCTCGAATACATAACCGCTCACATTTAGAGGAACACTAGGGGCTCGTTTGGTTGGAGGTGTACACTGGTGTACCCCTTCTTCCAACCCTCCAATCCTACACTCAGATTACTATTCACAGGGATACCTCAACCCAACCCATCCCAGTTACCAAACTGGCCCTAGGGAGCATACCCGCGCTTCGCGGTGTGATACAACTATTTTTTTCAAAGTAGTAGATTTAAAAAAAAAGTAGCAGTTTAAAAAATTAATATATATTTCAAATTTTATAAAGGCTATAAATAATATATCCTTTTACCATTATTTAATTAATATTAATATGTTTCTAAATCTAGAAAGAGGAAATAGAGACATGAATCGATGGAGAGAGAGAGAGAGACAAAGGAAGGGACAAAGAGAATATGAAGAGAGAGAAAGAGTGGTTAAGTTTGAAAAATGTAAATTTTAAATAATGGAGAGAGAAAGAGGAGAGAGTTGGTAAAAACATAGATAAAAATGACATATTTTCTTAATATGATAATATTTATTTCTATATATTTTGATTTTACTTAAAACTAAATAAAGTTTTTAGTTTAATTATGTTTATATGATATATTTAAAAAACAAAGCTCAATACATGCATGGCACTCTTTTAAAATATTATAAGAACAAATTCATTTAACTTGTATATTTATAAACTATTATGTTAACACATTTATATATTTAATTAAGAATTTTAAATAATTTTACTAAAAGTTAATGGATTGAAATGTTATTTCAATTTATAATTTTATTGATCATTGTGATAAAAATATTCATTCATTTTTTCTAACTAAAAAATTATTACATATGAATGATGTCAATAATAGTTTTAAAAATTACATCGATTTTTTCCAAAAAAAAGTAGATTTAAATGAAAAATAACAACTTTTTATAAAAATCTAACATATATTTTAAATTTTATAAAGGTGATATTACCTTTATTTAATTAATATTAATATATTTCTAAAAAGAGGAAATGGAATATAAAATGTGAGTTGATAGAGAGATGAAGGGAGGGAAAGAATTTGAAGAGAGAGTACGTGGGGAGGGAGAGAATACGAAGAGAGAGGGGGGAGAAATAGAGTATGGAGAGAGAGTGAGTGAAGGAGAGATACATCGTTGAAGAGAAATGAGGGGAAGAGAGAGGGAAGAGAAGAGTCTCTGGAAGGAGAGATATATTATTGAAGAGAAATGGGGAGAAGAGAGGGAGAAAGAGAGATATCGAGGGGGAGAGAGTATGTGGATAGAGAGAGAGGAGGGAAGAGGGAGGGGGTGAGAGAGTAAGTGGATAGAGAGAGAAAGAGGAAGAGGGAGAGGGAGGGATATAGGCGACCACGTGTCATACAGTGGGATAGAGGAGGAGAAAACCCACTATTAGTAGGAGTATAGATGATGTTCATTGGTCTTCTCAAAATGGATGAGAAAATGAAATGGACTAAGCATAATTCGAATCCCTTTACGATTACAAATTGATCTCATGGATTAATGCCTCTAAAAAGTTCCAAGGTAAACTATAACAAAAATTTCGAGATCCGACATCTGGATTCACTCTCTCGACTCCAATGACTTTACATGTTTTTGCTTGTCCTTGCATGCCGAATTGAAGGGACGCAAATATGAGCATGTATATTGATGGGTGGTAAAAGGTAGGACTTCTCTTCGTTACCTTGTATATGTTGATAGGCAATGTTGGTAAGCAGTAATTAGTTGCTTCATCAAATGCTCTGTGAGGATGAAGATGAATTTAGTATTTTTGTCAATCTCTTGATAAGATTAAATCACCTTCACTACAACAAAGATGAATTATAGTGATGCTTTTTTTACAAATTATGTCACTAAATTAGCCGTTGTTAAATATATAACGATGATATTATTCGTTGCTAAATGATTTTTCGTACTTAAAATTAGCAACGAATATCGCATATGTCATTATATCATTAGCAACAGTCCACATAGCGACGCTTATCTGCTGCTATTTTTCAACTTTTAATTAATCGTCGCTAAATTTTGAACTAAAAAATAGCGACGATGAGTTGATATTTTGAAAAATAGCAACGGATAAACGTTGTTATATGGATCGTTGCTAATGATATACTGATAAATATATTATTCATCGCTAATTTCAAAACGGAAACTCATTTTGCAATGAATAATATCGTTGTTAATATATTTAACAACGGTTAATTCAGTGACAGATTTTGAAAAAAAACGTTACTATAGCTCAATTTTGGTGTAGTGCTTGCATCAAGATGCCCCTAACTACAATATATTACAATACATACGTTCATTTCAACGTGCAGAGTGTGCGACTCGACCAGGGGCAGAACTAGCATATGACATGGAGGGGGTCATGGCCCCTCCTTGATTATTACATGTCACTTTTGTGCAATGTATTACATTTTTAATATGGTACATCCTAATTGTGTAACTAATACTATTGTTTGAGAAATGTTATAAAATTATTTAATGGTCAAGGGGTAAAGTAACATGGTTATCAGAAAACTAGGGGTTGAATCTTACCTCCCTCAATTTTACTTTTTTTTATATAGTTTGTCCAATCACTTTCAACCTATCAAAATTATAAGTATATTTCGATATAAAATTGTACTCGAGTTCATTTATCTCTCCATTTTTTTCTAGTAATCGTAAATAAAATAAATTTTATTGTTTCCTTTTAACCATGAACTTTTTTGTTTCACAAATTCACTTGATAATTTAGCCTTTTGGAGCGGATTAGGAGAGGCTTAAATTATTAAATTTATCAAATTTTGAAAATCACGATTGAAAATAATAATCTATTTGGAAATCTAACCTTAATAATGGATTAAGTTATAATTTTATCAACATTGAAAAGATTCATTTTAAAAATATTAACTCTATTTAAAAATATCTTCTAAAAATACAATATCTTTTCATTTTTTAGCATACATAATAGTTGTATCCTTAGCCCCTCTCTGATAAAATTCCTATTTCGGCCCTTCCTTAGACATTGTCTAATGGATTGTCGATTAGATGTCACGGAGGACGAGTACATTTTCGGGTACCTTTTGGGTTTATTATATTATATTCGTATATAAGCCATCTAATGCATGTATGTTTAAACTAATCTATAAACTATTTCTTCTGTTACCCGTCAAAAGATAATTATAGGATAACACTTATGTCTATATTTATCCCTCATCCCAACGATTCATCCATCTAACATCCCAATGAAATCCAAAAAGGACACCATAACCACTCTTCCTTTTATCCAAAGCACGCAGTTAGGAACTGCAAAAGACTCGAACGATCAATCACATCCATAAATATAAGGCACATGCAAACTCAACATCAGCCAAATAACCTGAGATCTCAAACCCGTACATGCAAAAGATGTGAAATAGAGCAGAACCATTATGGTTTTTATACAACATCTAAGAATTTGCTTAAGATAATATCCCCTTCTTTTATACTTTAGTACAAAAGTTCACAAGACAGTATTCAAGAATCTAGGAAGTCTGGTTATCAAATGGAGTAAACTCTAGATAAAAGCATCAAGCAAACGCGGTCGGACATGGACGAAATGCTGTCCCGCACGCGATCCACTCTCGCTTTTTACCACGAGGAAGCGTGCAGCTAGGCACCCTCTGCCAATCCCTGTTGGCAAGGTCGTAAGTGACCAGACGGTTGATCTGCCTCGATCTCAAAGAGAGCAAAAGCAAACCTTGGTTGCCCAGGCAGGTCATACGGACATGTCTCCCGTAAAACTCCAAGCACCATATATTTGGCATTCTGTCAACCTCCTTCCACAGAAGAGTCATCTTCTGCAGCTCCCAGATGCATACACATGTGACCGCATTCTTACTCAGCAGTCCCACTAGCATGATCCTTCCACCACACTCGGCGAGAGAGTGGTCTGTCAAATGGGGCGGGCACGGAATGATGTACTGCTTCCAGTCGCCATTGGCCATATCGTATGAGACTATACCCTCTGGGGCACCACGCATGAAGTAGAGGGTGTGGCCAACTGGTACAACCTGAGATCTGAAGTTCAAGTAAAGTGGAACCTTGATATGTGAAGGCATAGCCCCGGGACACATCCAGCAGTTCAGTATGGAGTCGTAAATCTCGTGATCCCCATTTGATTCCAACCATATTATCTTGTATCCTTTACTAGTGCAGTCTCCATTCATAGACATGCCCACCACAATTCGAGACCAATCTCGAGCTGATCTAGGAGGCAATTCTCTCGAGGAGAGAGTAAGCGGGTTGCAAACAAGAAAGTGTGTATGCCCGATATCCAAGAAACAAATAAGTCCGCCAGCTGACGTCACAGGAATAACAATCATCCTTGCGGCTAGGGAAGGGAGAAGAGGATGATACCACTTCCTCCCTGAAGGATCAAACATGGCCCCATTGCTAACATTTTCATGAGTTATGGTATAGAACCAGGGGGGTGCTCGTGGAACTTCAGTACAATGATGGGACAAGTTTTGAGAGGTCACTAAATGGTTCCATTTGTGGCATACTGATCGAAAACGGAAGAAGGTAGCAACAGGAAGTCTTGCAATAACACTCTCAAAGAGATCCTCAGGTAACTCCTTCCATATGTTTGATTCCAATATCGGCGAAGAACTTGCAATTGCAGTGGCTTTCTCTTGGTTCTTTCCTTTCTCGACTTTTTTGCAGAAGACGATTTGTTAGCTTCTATCATCTTGGAGCACTTAGGCCGTGCTCTAACGAATCCACAATTGCAGTCATCTAGCGAATTTCTGTCGAGTTCAAGGACCTGAAAAAGAAGATATATGCATGTCATTCAATTGAATGGAAAAAATCAGTTCACATAAACAAGAGAATAAATAAATGGCACAATCAAAGCAAAACCTTAAAAAAATCAAAGCAAGTTGCACCTTTAGAGAAATAACATAAAACCATATAAGCATACATTCCACATAATAAATAATAATTCCAATTCACAATTCTTCATGCACAAGGGCATCAGTCATCACAAAAATATTATTTAACAAGGGGTAAATGAAAGCAAAATTTTCCCAGAGTAAACAGAAGATATAGAATTGGACAACAACAAAACATTTTCCCACATGAAGTATGGTCGGTTACATGGATTCTATGCCTCCATTCATATCTATCTTAGGTCAATCTCAGGCTTAGATCCAAAAAACGAAGATCCCTTCGTATAGCCTCATTCCAACACTTCTTGGGCCTTCATCACCCTCTCTTAGCTGGATCAACATCCCAAAACCCGCATCTCTTAAATGGTGCATCAGCCGATCTCCTTTGCAAATGGCCAAACCACCTTAAGTAGGTTTCTCGCATCTTATCCTCAATTGGAGCTACACCAACTTTCCTTTTGATTGCATCATTCCAAATCCAGACATCCTCCTTAGCATTTTCATTTCTGCTACTACCATTCTCTGCACATGTCTATGCTTCGCATGCTAGCAGGTCTCGTGGCTGCTTTGTAAAACTTTCCTTTGATTTCTTATCACAGATAACGGTAGAGGCTCCTCTCCACTTTAGCCAACATGCATTTATTCTATAGTAACATCTCCATCAATTTCCTCGTCATGTTGCAAAATAGATCTCAAGTATCTAAAAGAATCTCTTCTAAATGTTATCGTCACCAATCTTCACCATGATTCCTTCGCCATTGCTTACATCAAAAGTACACTCCATGTATTCAGTCTTAGCCCTAGTAATACGAAATCCTTTAGTCTCCAATGCATGTCTCCAGACTTCAAGCTTCTCATTTACTCCATCTCTAGTCTCATCAATCAACACAATATCATCCGCGAATAACATACACCAAGGTATCTCATCCTGAATGTGACTTGTCAAATCATCCATAATCAAAGTAAAAGGAATGGACACAAAGTTGAACCTTGATGCAGACCAATGTTGATACCAAAATAATTATTCTTCCCAGACTGAATCCTTACACAAGATGAAGCCCCATCATACAAATCCTTTATGAGGTTAAGGTATAGGACAAGTGTTTGTCTCCTCTCCAAAACTCTCCACAATATCTCTCGTGGGATAGACTCATAAGCCTTCTCTAAATCAATAAAAATCATGTGGAGGTTCTTCCTTTTAGCTCTATAAATCTCATGTTCTCAGCAAGTAGATGGCTTCAATAGTTGAGCGACCTGTCATTAATACAAATTGGTTTTCTTTTACTCCGGAAACTTTCCTCAACCTTCTTTCGATCACACGTTTCCAAATTTTCAGTGTGACTCATCAGCTTGATACCTCTATAATTTGAACAATTTTGAATATCTCCTTTGTTCTTATAAAGAGGTACTATGATGCTTCTCCTCCAATCTTCAGGCATTTTCCTACTTCACCAAATAACATTGAATAAATTTTTAAGTCAAGTCAAATCACGCTTACCTAAAACTCCCCATACTTCTATAGGAATGTCATCGGGTCTTACACATTTCCCATGTCTCATAACCTTCAAAGCCTCCTTTACTTCATTCTTTTGTATTCGTTTATAGCTTGCATGATTCAAGTAACTTTCACTCCTAGCTAGATCTCCCAAGGTGACCTCTCTATTTCCTTCCCCAGTGAAAAGCTTATGGAAATACTGCTTCCATCTAGTCTCTGTATCCTTCTGAGCATCAAGCACGTAACCTTCCTCATCATTAATGCATCTCACTTAAGAAAGGTCTTTGGTCTTTCTTTCTCTTGCTTTGGCCAACATGAATATATCCATCTGGCTCTCCTTAGAACCGAGATTTCTGTACAAAACTTCATAAGCTTTTGCCTTAGCTTTGCTTTAGCCTTCTTTGCTTTCTTCTTCGTTGTTTTGTAGTTTGTGAAAGTTTCCTATGTTCCATCCTTAGACAAAACTTTAAAGCATGCTCTTTAATTTTGAGTTTCTCCAACACCCCTCCACTCCACCACCAAGCCTCCTTTGCCGTGGAGCTCCTCCCTTTGACTCGCCTGGCACCTCTTTGGCTACCCTCCGGATACATGATGATATCCCCTCCCACATCTCGTTTGCACTTATGTTACAATCCCAAGATAAGTCTTCTAAAACCTTTTCCCTGAAGCTGATTGCTTCAATTGAAGATTCCACCATTTAGTTCTAGTGATCTTGGAAATCCTTTTTTCTTTACTAGCCCTTTTATCTGCACATCCATGACTGACAAGCGATGTTGGGTTGTCAAACTCTCTCTTGGGATTACTTTGCAGTCTTTGCAACACAACCGATCTCTTCTCCTCAACGCAAAGTAATCTATATGTGTTCTGATCGGACCACTCTTATAAGTAATTAAATACTCCTCCCTCTTCTTGAAGAAAAGTTTTCATAAGCCGTTACAAAATCCAGAATGAATTTTCCCTCTTCATTTCTATCCATGAAGCCATGGCCTCCATGGCATACACTAAAGTATCCTTTCCCATATTTCTATTAAGATCTCCACCTAGGCAAATCATCTCTCTTTGTGGGATTCCATGCGTAACCTTATCCAAATCCTCCCAAAAATCTTGTTTAATCATTTCATCTAAACCAATTTGCAGTGCATAAACTGATATGATATTCAGAATTTCTTCTTTGAGCATCAATTATAGCAAAATAATCGAATCCCCGTATCTTTGCACCTCAGCCACACAATCGTCCATGAACACTAGCATACCCTGAAGCATCCGTTCTCACATGTCCATTAAGATCTCCACCTAGGTAAATCGTCTCTCTTTGTGGGATTCCTTGCATAATCTTATCCAAATCCTCCCAAAAATCTTGTGCATAAACTAAGATGATATTCAGAATTTTAGCAAAATAATCAGATCCCTGAATCTTTGCACTTCAACTACACAATCCTTAAAATCCTTATGAACAACCACTCCAATACCATTTTTGCCCTAATCTTTACCCGAATACCAAATTTAAAGCATATCTTCTCGATCTCCCTTGCTTCTTTAACCCACTTTTCTCCTGGAGACATAGTATCATAATCTTCCCTCTTTACATCACATCTACAATTTCCGTCAATTTGTCAGTCAAAGTGTCAATATTCCAACTACCTATCCGCAACTTCCTTTGCAACCTCTTTTGGGCTAACTTCTTTACTCTTATGCATCCATCATGCGAGGACCCTTGCAAATTTTGGACTGCATCCGGGCAGCAATGCATCGGAACTAGCTCATTTACTCGCATGTGTTCCTCATGTGAGAACCCTTGCCAATTTTGAACTATATTCGGGTAACGATGTAGCGGTCCTTGTCAACTTCTCATTGCATTCGGTCCAACAAAATCTAAATGTTTGCATGTTAAAAAGATCCGAACTGTTTTGTGACGAATTCCTAGATAGAATTAGATAATAGCAAAAAAATCCAACCAAGATTCAAAATATATATATATACATATCAATATTGTATCGGTTTTCCCGAAAAGGGATATATCGAGAACATATCGGGATATATTAATGATATCAGTGAATATCTATGAAATGATGTAAAAAAGTTATTTTTTCGCAAAATTAAGTTCATCCTAGTTCTTAAATCAATAAGTAACATATAATGCACACTTATATGGATATATAGGAAATGACGTAAAAAAGTTATTTTTTCGCAAATTAAGATCATCATGGTTCTTAAAACAATAAGTAACATACAGTCTACACACTTATATGTAAAAGTGAGGTGTGTTTAGCACACAAATACACATTATATCGCACATATTAATGTTATCAATTTTGAATATTGATTACGGACAGCTGAGAGATATTAGAAAGAAAAAGAAACGGCATCAAGGAGGTGTATTTAGCACATTAACTTTACGTTACATGGCAAGTCATATATAAACAAAATGTTGAGTTATATCGGATTGCATACTAACAAGCTAATGAGCCTAATAGTGTATATAGATCCATGCATTCCTTGTATCAGCTCTAAAGTTGTTTCATCTCCATTGTCAAAAAGGGAGTAAAACCTACAGTTCAAAACAGGGGTCTCACGAGTATCCATCCATATCAGCGAGAGTATATACAAAAGGAATATTTACTAAATAAAAACAAATAGAAAGAAAATTATTTTTAATATTGGGAGTAGATACAAAAGAAAAATCCCAAAAAAATAGAATAAAAATTTAAAAAAAGGTGATATTGAGCGATATCGGCCCAATCGATTGTATTGGTCAATAACAACCAATATCTAGGAAAATTTATATTGAAATCTTCAATTTTTCACCAATATGATACGGTTTATAGATATCTCGCGAGATATCAGGCGATATTTTGGAATTCGATATGCACTCAAATATCGAAACCTCCATCAGCGATACCGATATATCTATGATATATCGCCTATATATCATGATATTTCAAATCATAAATTCAACTAGGAAATTGAAGGCTAGGTTCAGGTGTTAACGCATCACAAAGCGTGAAGATCACATCACATGCGATCAAGAGCGACTAGTAATACTAGTGCTCGGGGTAGCGAAAATTAAAATTTTAAATAGATGAAACCACATGATTCGAGAACACTTCTCAAATCATTTCATCAATATCACAAAAGAATTATAAGAATACTTCTTGAAGCATGATTGTGATCCCTTGTCTCTAAAGTAAGAAACCTCTTGTCTCAAGTCTGATCCAACAAATGAGAAGCTTGCGAGCGCGAGGATAAGATGTGTGCTTCTCGCAATCCAAGTCGAAGATCCAAGCCATGAATCTCTTAACTTCATCTCACGAAATCTGATGTCTTCTTCATGAGCAAGGAGCACCAAAGAGCACAGACGTCCACGAGCAGTCAATCCGGCAACACAACGGTGCGATGATGATGGCGAAGTTATCTAAGTCAATATGTGGACGACCATAATTGAGAGAAAGAGAGAGACATGGCATGTGTAGAGAATAGAGGGAGAGAGATGTTATTGCAATTTTGTTGTAGGGTTACCCTTTCAATCCGGCAACACAACGGTGCAATGATGATGGCAAAGTTATCTAAGTCAATATGTGGACGACCATAATTGAGAGAAAGAGAGAGACATGGCATGTGTAGAGAATAGAGGGAGAGAGATGTTATTGCAATTTTGTTGTAGGGTTACCCTTTCTTTTATACCATATTAGATGTCCATGGATCTCAATCCATGTGCACACAAAATCAATGGTGTAGATGATTTTGCGTTTTCAATAAATGATCATGATTTTGTTGCATAAATTTGCAACAACAATAATTAATTTAAAATAAATTAAATATATTGCAGTACTCATTTAATGGTCTAGTGGTAGTAGAGTGTGTCTACCACACAAAAGACCAAGGTTCAAATCCCACTCTTGCAGGGGTTACGTTAGGTAGTCGACGACCATCGTAAAAAATAGTCGAACCTTTCAACATGGATTTGAGTAAGAATCCATGTAGCCGACCCTATTTATAGTGGGAGAAGGCTTAATACATAGTAAAAATTAAATATATTGCAAATAATTTACAACACATTAAATTTAATTTAAATCAATCTCATGTGGAATGATTGGAAAGAGAGCAAGCCTTATTCCATTCATGGATGGGATGACCACATTGAAATAAGACTCAATGTGTCAGTCCACCCTCCTTGTATTGAAGGTAGCTCTCTCATTCCAATTTTGTGAGATCTCATATCTCACTAAACATTTCACATGTGCAACAACTTTTCTTGCATAATTATTCATCAAAATAATTTCAAATTCTTTTGAGATAATTCAATCATGCCAACAATTATGAATCATAGTCGTACATCCAATATAAAATGTAAATTGCATTTACAATTAATTATCCAATGTGTATAATTCGCATTAGCATTTAATTTGTAAATATTATTTACAATTAAATCTCTCAATCATATTATAAAGGGTTAGATGGTGCTACCCCTACGTAATTTTTCCGCAACTTTTTTTATTTTTTTTTGAAAGATATTACCATGTATATTCATCTATATATCCCTCCAAAATGTTATTCGAATTTTGTCAGAAACGGAGACTCTTATGTCATCCATCTAGAAAAGGTCGATTACAACAACATTTAGACCGTTAAAATTACATGTTCTAGATGGAGTCTCTGCTTCTGACGAAATTCGAATGGCATATTGGAGGGATATATAAATGAATATAGATTGTTATATTTTTCAAAAAAAATAAAAAATACGAAAAATGGCGCGGAGGCATCCAAGCAACCCCATTTTTTCCTATTATAAATCATATTTATAACATTTATGATTATTATGGATATGATATACACATTAATCATATCTTTGATAATTAAAGGATATTTAATTATCTTAGATAACTTTTCTCATGTGTCTAAATAATATGAATCATATTCATATTATTCATGATAATTAAATCACATTTAATCATTAATTTCCCAATGCTCAGATATATTATCAATAATGGAATTATTCTTGAACTCTTTCAAGGATTATGCGTTTTCTCAGCGGATACTTGGAGATAAGGATAGGACGATTGTATATTCCATGTATAGTGACTTGGATTGAGATCATATGTCAAATCCAGATCTCGGGGACTTCTCAAAGATGTTTGATTAAATCAAACTGCAAATCTAATCTTTTTATTTCATCAGAATCGCATTCGGATCAATGTTCAACATTTGGACTAAGATTAGATTGCTAATCTTCTGAGAGGAGTCACTAAAATCCAATCATATTTCAATACTCCCTCGGAATGGAAATGCAATGGTTATACAATCATTTATGATCGCATCACCCTCGAGTATTTCTAATACTCGTACATCCTGCATACTGGAAGACCTAGAATAAACCTGAAGTTTTAGATCACATTTAGACTATCTTCTTCATGATTTTATCACTAATTTTCTCATTCGGTCATTGAGAGTTGATATCGATCATATGCTTTCCAAAAGCATATATCATACCTACAAAATCTTGTCGTGCTTGCAAAGCAAGAGGACTATGCATGAAATTTGATCGGTCTCAATATCTCATGAGTGAGTTCATGTTTTTTGGCTCGGTAGTGAATATGTATGATCCCTTTGAGAGATCGTATTACTCATATGCCCTCGTACGCACACCAGCTCGCCAGTGTATAGACCCTGATTAGGTCATCAACCTAACGATCTGCTAAATGTACATACTCAAACATATAGTAACACATCTGTCTTCGATCAGAGGATGCATGCCTATACCGTTACAACATATGACATAGGTCATGGTTATCTCGATCTCACTAAGTCAACTCTTTGACCTAACTTCTCTGACACCTCCAAGACTCCATTCCTATGCAGAGGACATGCATCAAGAGGTCGGTAAGATATCAGCCTTTAGAGAAGGATTACCATCTCCTTTTCGGGCTGAAGATCATCTCTTGATAATCATTTGACGGTGCTTGATCTCTTTAGATATCATCCAAGCACTAGTCTCTATGATTCAACCATTGAATCAACAGTTGTATGATTATTAAGATGGGCATGGTACATAACCCTAATTGTACTAAGGGACCTTATAAACACATTCATTTATTTAATCTCAAACAAGGAGTGAAATAAACCAATAGCCTTTATTGATATATCAAAGACTACAATAACTATTATTGTAGAAACGGTTCGCCTCGGATTCACATGGCTAACAATCTCTCAATAACCCTCAGAACCACTCAGGTACAATCTTTAAATACATGCTTATTACATGCCGGTCGAAAACATTTTGCACCAAAAATTTGGTAAGGGGATCAACAACATTGTCAGCAGAGGCCACCTTGATGATGACAATGTCACCATGCTTTTGAATCTCTTGACTGATGTAGTATTTTCTTACCATGTGCTTGCTCTTCTGATGTCATCTAGGTTCCTTCGTCTGAGCTATGTCTCACGTGTTATTACAGGGTAGCGGAATGAGAGTATCATAGGAAACTACGCCAAGTTCCAAGATGAACTTGGGCAACAACACCGCCTCCTTTGTAGCACCCGACGTGGCAATACACTCGGCTTCTATTGTTGAATCAGTCGTAGTGTGCTACTTCTTACTTCTCCAACTCACTACACCACCGTTCAACAAGAACACAAACCTTGAAGTTGACTTGCAATCATCTATATCAGATTGGAAGTTTGAATATATGTATCCTAAGACTTGGAGATCACCATCTCCATAGATCAAGATGTAATCTTACGCTTGTCTTAGATACTTAAAAATATTCTTCACTGCATTCCAGTTTTGTTCTCCATAGCAGGATTGGTAACGACTTACCACTCTCATTGCATGTCAGATATCTGGCTTTGCACACATCATGACATATATTAGGCTTCCCATAGATGATGCGTAAGGGCATCCAACCATCACTTTCTTGTCCTCAACACTTTGAGGAGACGTCCCTTTAGATAGGTGGATACCATGTCTTAAAAGAAGGAAGCCTTTCTTGGAATTCTCCATATGAAAACGTTCCAAGATCTGCTAAATGTACTCATGTTGTGACAATCCCAAAATCCTCTTTTCTCTGTTTCCTAACAACTTCAGACCCAAAATATAAAAGGTTTCTCCAGGATCTTTCATCTCGAAGGTATGGGACAGCTAAATCTTAATACTAGTCATCATCCCTATATCATTTCTCAATGATAAGGATGTCATCTATGTAGAGCATGACGAATACAATTGCTCTCTCACTAAGCTTCATGTACACACATGGTTCACCGATATTCTAATGATATCATAACTCTTTATGGTTTCATCAAATCTAATGTTCCAGCTATAAGAAACTTGTTTGAGCCTATAGATGGATTTCTTCAGCTCGCATGCTTTTCATTCCTTAGTTATGAAGCCATGTGGCTGCTCCATATAGATATCCTCCTCGAGGTATCCATTGAAGAATGTCGTCTTGACGCACATCTGTCAGATGTCTTAGTCAAGATATGCAACTATAGCTAGCAGTGTCCTGATGGATTTAAACATAGCCACCGGAGAGAACGTCTCATCGTAGTTGACGCCTTCTCTCTATGTGTAGCCCTTGGCTACGAGTCATGCCTTGAAGGTCTCTACCTTCCCATCAGGTCCCCTCTTTTTCTTAAAGATCCATTTACACCTAATGGGTTTTACCCCTTTAGGTGGATCATCTAGGGTCCATACACCGTTATTGTACATGGAGTCTATTTCAGACTTCATTGCTAGCATCCATCTATCCATGTCATGATATGCAAGTGCTTCATCAAATGAAGTTGGATCATTGTCAGTTTCACCTAATACATGGAATATGTATCTTTCAAGTGGTGTAACCACCCTCGAACTCCTTCGAAGAGGTACAGGTGTTTCACCTTTATTTACATCTTCGATTTCTGGTTCAGGAAGATCAATATCCTTAGGGGATTCAATTAGTTCCTTTATTTCATTTTTTTCTTGACTATTAAGGAAGTCATCCTTCGGAAACTTTACACCTCTAGGGACGAAAACCTTTTGAGTCTCATGGTACTAAAGTTGGTATCTAATACCATCTTTTATATACTTAATGAAGTAGTACTCTCGAGTGCGGGATTCTAGCTTACTTGCATCCACAAACTTCGTATGGATCAAGCAACCCCAAATCCTCAAGTGTTTAACACTGGACTTGGTACCATACCAAAGCTCATAAGGGGTTTTGGATACATATTTTATAGGAATCTTGTTCAGGATATATATTGCAGTCTCTACTGCATATCCCCATAAACTAAGAGTAAAATATTTAGGAAAAGGCAAATGTGTTGTTTCTTTCGTAAACTATATGTGTGATGAAGGCAGTAGTTGCCGACGTGCCGTAAAGGCACTTTAACAAATATTAGATGTTCATTCGACACAAACTATTTATGTGCAAGGTTTTATATCTCGATTTTGTTTCGAGACGGCGAAAAAAGAAACAATTTCAAAATTTCGAATAAAATTTAACAAATTTCGGTCAAAATTGGCCTAGATTTGTGAAGAAAAAGGTCCATATCGAGATTTTGAATTCGGTTTCGGTGGAGTGTCGAAACCAAAATTTCGCGAAAATTGAAACATTGTTTATGTGTAATAAAGGCAATAGCTGCAACATGAAAATCTGCCCCTTATTTTCCATTGCAGCAGTTGCTGCAGCAGCATAAGCAAGGAGAATTTAATGAATTGGAAGCTTAAATGACTCCTCCTTTGTCATTACAACGGAAGCAGAAAGAAATGCAAGCTGATGATAAGCACAAGAAGCAAGAGCTGCAGAAGACATTCTAAGTGAATCAGCCACGGCCTTGTTTATTGAATACAGAAGTATCGGAAGTTCTGTCCCTCTCGTCTCATAACACCTATGCAGCACTTGATTTGGCATAAGAGGAAGAAGAATAAGATGATTTTAGGAAGGACTTAGTGTACCATTTCTCAAAAGGAGTCCAGTTGCATATAGATCCGACTTTAATTTGAAGATATCACAGAAAATGGACACTCTAAAGAAGAAGGCTCTAAAGTATCGAAAGGCAAAAGAGAAAGCACTTAGAAAATGGCAAGATAGCGATTAGTATCCTACAGTTGTCTTTCTTAAAGGCCATTTGGCCATAGTCATAGAAGGCCATGTTGGCCATAGCTTTTATACTTTTTTGAGCTTACTGTAATTCTTTTTTAATGAAATGAAGTGGTAACCCGAGCCACTCAAAATCAGGTTTGAGTTAAAAAGGCAAATGATTTTGCTCTTTACATTTGAAGAGAACTGATTGATATTGTAGAATATAATAAATTATGAAAGACTATTAAAATCATCAAGCACTATGGGGATATAATATTATTAGATTCGTTAGTAATGGCAAAGCGTCGCCCTTCACCGTAGAAGGAGATCCAAATATTCCCATGTTGAATTAATATTCTCAAGATAAAATATGTGGTTCACTTCCCTACACAGAAGGCCCCAACCTCAAATAATTACAATGTTAAGCAGATTGGAATCGGGCATAAGACTTATATACCATTTAAAAACTTAGTGGTATATATCTCAAGATTCTCAACAATCCCTTCACTTCATGCTCGAGCATATAATACCTCGCAGCCTGGTTAATGATTAAGAGGAAAAAACATCTCCTCACTAAATGTCTTCAGGTGGAAGCAGAACGCAAAGTGGGTTAGAGTAAGGATATATCAAACAATTAGCACATAGGCAAATAATGCCAAAGTAATTAGACTTAGATATGCATTCGGATTCTCTCTTCTCATCCAAAAATAATGAGGTTAGCCACTCAAGCACTTGAGAAATTAGTCATAACATTGGTAGACAAAAATATGTCAGCAGCAGTGGCTGAAGTTGCCCCAAAGGAAACAAGATCAGCAGCCAAAGCAACAACAGCAACAGCTGAAGCTTCTGCAACAAATTGAAGATAACCATGGGAAGAAGACCCATGCAAGCAGCAATTAGTGGCTGCAAGTAACAACAGCGGCAAGCTCGCAGCAGCAAGCAGCAGCACAATCTATTGCTGCCAGTTAGCATAAGTAGGGGTGTCTTAAAATTCTCACGTTCGATATCCGCTCAGGTTCGGCTCGTTAAAAGTTCGATTCAGATTCGATTCGGAAATAAACGAACCGAACCTAAACACAAGTTCAGGCTCGATTAAATAAACGAACCGAACTTAAAAATCATAGGTTCGCTTTGGTTCGATTCGTTAAAAGCTCGATAAACACATCTATATACATATATACAAATCCTTATCCATATAAGTGGACCTTATTTTGAGATAAGTGTATTGGCCCATGATAAATGAACTTTGTCTGGAGATAAGTGAGTGTTTACGGGATAAGTAGGTTTTATCTCGGTATAAACTATCCCAAATTATATAGTAACGTCGTGCTTACAACATCCATAGTCTATGTTTCTAGTACTTTTTCCTTCCGTATCATCAAATCAAAAGAGCAAGTATAAACCTTACTAATCGCATATCCCCACATTATTCCTTATCCTCATCTGAACAGATATAAAAATATATTATAATTATACTTTTTTTAAAGAGATGAATCCTTATTAATCTAATTTTTTTCAAAAGATAAAGAAGCGTTAGATAAAGAAAAAATTGAATGATTGTTTATTCCAATTATAGACACATATATATTTCTATTTCTTTTCTGTTCACTCCCTTATATTAGGGACTTCTCAAGTTTGATATTTGCTTAGGTTCGATTCGATTAAAAAAGATGTTCGATTCAGAATCGATTCGAAAAAAACGAACCGAACCTAAAAAATGTAGGTCCGCTCAGGTTCGGTCCATTTACACCCCTAAGCATAAGTATTATCAATCAAATGTAAAAAACCGACAGCAGAATTATTCTACATGAAATGGGCAAAAAAATAGTTTCATAAAGGAAATTTCAAAATTTTGGAGCGGAGAGAGAAACATCAAAGAATAAGGTGAAACTGCAGTATCTACAGCAGCGTCAGTCACAGCATATAGGAAAAATAAAGTGCTGCCTGATAGTAAGCACAATATTTCGCCCTATAAGATTAGCTTCAATAAGACGCTTTTTGAGCCTATAATGGAGACCTAAAGTTCCTTCTCCTTTGATAATTGTTAGAGTATGTGTCACTTATATGTGTAGATGGGTAAATGGATCCTTCCAAGATCCATTTACCATTTGTTTAGTCTTGCATTTACCAGTGGTGGGACTTGGAGGGTCTGTGAAGGCTATATAAGAAGCCCCAGACCTCCTGTATCATATGAGAAAGTTCAATGCAACATATGACCCTTTGAGGCCTTCTCCGTGGTTTCATCCCACTCCTTAGGAGTAGGGTTCCATGTAAAAATCTTGTGTTGTTTATTGTTCTTTATTCTTTTTTTCTGATACGCTTCCGCATTCTTATTTTCTAACATGGTATAAGAGCAGGTCGATTCTCGAGGATTTTTATTCTTTATTTTTGTGTTCAAGATTCGAGATATAATTCTAGGGTTTGTATTGAAATCCTAATTATTTTTTGAAGAATATTCCGAAGAGCTATTGTTCTAGTCAATTTCAAATCCGAAATTATTCAAGATTATTCCAGTTCGTTTTGATTATTCGTGGATACACATTATGATTCAAGTCTAAAAATTATAGGGTTTCATCGAAACCCTAAAATCTAGGTGGCGCAACATCGAATTCTAGGGTTCAGTTTGGAACCCTAAATCAAAGCATCTCCTACATCGTGTCAGAATCCAGATCCTCACGCGCACTTTCAGGTCAGACCTCGCGCAAGATTCCAACGCACCCTCATCTTTCAGGCGGCACGGCACAGCCCCAAGCGGAGACGCTCCAAGTCCCAGATTTCTCAAAGCACCTCCAGGCGGCAATAGCCATAGCAGTGGCATATGCAACAGGAGTAAATGAAGGAGGCGCTCGACATACTCCAAGCGGAGGCACCGTGCTCCAGGCAGAGCCACCCTCGGGCAAGCCCCAGTCCTCGCACATGCTTCCGTCTCTCGCAGGGTTCAAGAGATCGATACCCCCCCTTCGCCGCATATCCTTCTTCCAGGCGGCGAGGGAGCCCTCCTCGCATCTCAGCATGGCTCCAGGCGACGAATCCCCATCCTACCACCCCTCTTATCGTGCGCACCTCCAGCGGTGCGAACCGCTCCCATGTGGCAAGAGCTGAAGCCCCCTATCTCCACGGTGGTGTGCCTCTCCACGAATCCCGATCAGAGTACGAATCTCCAGGCGGCAATCTTCCAAGCCGCGACATGCGCAGCCCCAACTCGAGTGGTGGTGATGTCGCTTCTCCCAGGTGGTGTCGCCCTTCCCCCAGGCGACGGCAGCAAAAGAAGCAAGGCCCCATAGCAGGCGACGGTCTCCTGAGATTGGGGTTCCCACAATGGGAACCCTATTGTTACCATCGGCCCAAGCAGAAAAAGGGACAAATTGTCCTCTTTTATTTAGAAAAAAAAAGAGGGAAAGTGGGGAGCTGCATTAGAAAAAGGGTGGTACTTATCTCTAAGACCAACATGCCATATTAAAAAAAAGAGCTCCAACATCAATTAAAAAAAGAGAAGGTCCACAGTTTTGTAAGGCCTATTTGGGTTGAGTTTCAAGGGTCCAACTGGACCACAAGTTTCTTTGTTTCAAAAAAAATTGAGAAAAGGCGCATACAAAAGAAAAGGCGTACGCGAGAAAAAAAATGCAAAAAAGGAGAGAAAAGCCGTAAAAAAGAATGAACAGCTTATTAAAGAAATGAATTGAAAAAAAATGGAAGAAAAGGCTGAAGAAAAAATCGATATCAGCTAAGTGATTCATTATGTTTTGTTTCTCCATATTTTCTTGTCTTCTCCCAACTTTGTCGATGCCATTGTTTTCCGACAAGTATGGGAGAAAGGGGGAGTATTGTGTAGAGTTGCATGCTACAGATTTAGATTCTCCAGTCCAGAAACCAGGCCAGTTTTTTCCAGACTCTACAGTTCATTCAGACTCGACAATCAGATTCTGAGTCTTCAGTTTGATGTGCATATTTTTGTCATCTTTTGTTTGATCCCCATCTTTTGTTTTGGTTAGAGTTTTCATGTGGTCCGTAGGGGCCTCTAGAGTAGAGAACGCATTCCCTATGCCATGTGGGCTGGGGTGTTAATGACTCCATAGTAGAGGTCTCATTCTCTGCTTCAGTATGTGATAGACCCAGCTCTTCGACGAGGAGATTTTTTCAGACTCCATTCTCCAGTGACCGTGGACTCCGACAAGGATGTCTCCACAACTTTTTCAGTCCGGCCCTTTCAGAGATGGAGCAGTTGTCCACATGATGTGGCGAGCTAGAGTTCTCCAGGTGAAGACTCATTTTCAGTTGCAGTGACACTGACAAGCCCAATACAGAGCGCATGCTCTCTGACGAGGAGATTCACTTTGACTTACACTCCAACCTGCTTGTTCCTTCTCACATGTACGGCACAAGAAGCAACATCCTCGACAGCAGTCGACAGTTGTGTTTACATTGAGTTGATATTGTATGCAGTGTCTTGTAGTGTGAGTTTGAGATTTCTTTCTGCTTGTCCAAGTTGAGCATTGCATGCTTCAGCTTGAGGGGGAGTGTTAGAGTATGCATCACTTATATGCATGACCTTAAATTTCGCCAAAATTCGGCTGAATTTCGATAGAATTCGGTTTTGGTGGGTATATCGGCCGAAATTTGGGGGGCCTAAAACATCTGAAATGACCAAAATTTTGGTCGAATTTCGACCGAAATTTCGTTTCAGCCAGTCACCGAAACGGAACCGAAATCCGACATTCAAGGCATTTCTTATATGTGTAGAGATGGGTAAATGGATCCTTCCTATATCCATTTAACGCATACAGTGTTTAGTCCCACATCTACCAATGGCATGACTTGGAGTGTCTGTAGTAAGAAGCCCCAGACCTCCTGTATCAGATGAGAAAGTTCAATGCAACATATGGCGCTTTGAGGCCTTCTCCCGATTTCATCCCGCTCCTTAGGGAGTAGGGTTCCACGTAAAAATCACGTGTTCTTCATTATTCTTTATTCTTTATTTTCGATATACTTCTACATTCTTATTTTCTAATAATAATTGTGGAGAAGAGTTAATGTACCTCACAGCATGTGAGGAGCTCAAGGTTGGCCTAAACTTTACATGGAGTGAATGGGCAAGATCTCCTTGCTAAGGAAAAAGGAAGAAAATTTCAAATATGAAGAAAACATGACTTCCAGACAACTAGGTATGTCATAAACGGAGGGAAAAATTAAGAAGAGTGCAACCAAGGAAGCCCTTGATGTGTCACGAAACAATGGTCAATTTTGGGTAGAAAAGAAATGGATTTTAGGTGCAAGCACCGTGTTTGGAAAGCCAAGAGATGAGAATCAAGAATGATTGCCAGTTACCAAGATGAGGTTGATTTCAAAAGGAGGTTGAAGAATTGAGACATGTGCAAAACTTTCTTGTTGAAAAGAGCTTCAAATGAAGAGGACTTGGGTAAGAAACAAGAAGCCTTGGTGGAATGCTTTGTGCTTCTGGAGGTCCAAGATGGGATTAGGGTCGGGTCGCTGGGGCTTATGTGGACTGAATCCATGCCTTGGGTGGAATGCTCTATGTGTGGGGTCTCTCAGCCAAGGAGGTTGTTATTGGAGGGGCTTTCGAGAGGATGCTAACCCCGGTGATGCAAGATCGGACCAAGTGGAGAAGGTCGCGGTCGTCAAATGGGGCTCCCGGAGCTTCGTGTGCTTCCTGGAAGTTGAAGATCCTTGGAGTCCCCTTTAGATGCAGGAACTGTGATACCATTCGTGAGGCGGTAAAATTCATCAACGAGCTCGAGGAGATCTGATCCTCCGAATTGGGTCCGGGAGATGAACCGGAGATGGTGGTCAAGATCTGTGGGTCCAAACCCCCGATTCCCTTGAAGACCAATGTCTAGCTCGGAAGAAAGCCTCTTGGTATTTGGGTGGTCGCGACTCGCGATGGGGGATGGACCACAAGTCCGTTGTCGGTGGCGTCGTGACCGGCGGTGGGGTCTGCTATGACGAAGGCGATTGTCGGGATGCCCCTAGATCCGACCGTTGCTAGGGCGGCTAGTGACACCTCGTATTCCGAGGTGGATCGCGATGGTCTGACAACCGTTGCCCATTCAATTGCGTATGGGATCGCCAGGGGAGTCGAAGGGTTGCTCCCATTATATGATCCTCCTCTCGAAGTGGATCTCAAGGGTCCATTGGCTTCTGGGTTTACGCGATCTGCTTGCGGGGATCCGGGTACCCCTTCGCGCACCGATAGCCTTGGTGGCTTGTTTGGTTCCGGATGGGTGGTTCCGGATCCCAACCCGACCCCCTCGGAGCCCATTGTCCTTGGATCCAAGGTTTCTGAGTTCGAGGAATTCTTTAACCTGGTGGAGGGTCTAGTCAGTTCTAATGTAGTCGTGGATCACCTGTTGTTGCTGGGCTCACGCGAGTTGTCGGCGTCGCCCTGTGTGGTTCGGATGGGGACGATGCTTCCCCTCTAGTACGGTTGGAAACCATCGAGGGTGTGGGTCTCCCCATCATCATATTCTTGGTCTAGTGGAGCTGATGGATACCTCCAGGGGCGGCGGAGGCTCGAATCCTCTGTAGTGGGTGCTTGTGTTGGGTAGGAATGGTGACCATCAACGATGGGGTGGAAGGAATGATCCTCGCTCCTCGAGTTGTTTTCTGCTTGGAGGCGGCCCTTAGAGTAGTGTGATGTTGCAAGGAGGTGCTTCCCCGATGAGGTTAGTACCACAACACAGCAAGGTGTGTGGTGGGATTGAGCGATTTAGATCTGAGAGGAGATTTCTGGGGTCTCGGAGCAGTCCATCCACAATGAGGGGTGGGACGCAGCAGTTGAGGTGCTTCTCCAGGAAAAGGCGATGAGCGGATGCGTCGGAGTGGGAGACATGAAGGTTGGAAGTTGTGAGAGAAGAGGTGATTGCACAAGTGTGTGATACGGAGATCATGGCCAGGGATCTGGTCGCACAAGATGATCTGATTCTGGCAGTGACGGAGAATGACAATTACCAGGTTGCTCCTACGGAAGGTGCGAGGCCTCATCCCGAGGTGGACCATGCTTCAGTGGTTGGAAAGGATTCCTGAGATGCCTTTGTTGTCTCAATCGTGCAACAGATTGGTGTTCTACTAGCAGGTTCCATCCCCACAGGTTCCCAATGAGACTGCTTTCGTGGAATGTCCAGGGTCTGGGTCAACTGGACAAGTGTTTGGCAATCAGTGCTATGTTGTCGGAATGGTAGATTGATGTGGCTTGTCTGCAGGAGACCAAGGTTGATTCGTGGGACAATGTGAGATGGGACTCCATCACGGGTCCCCGTCTCATAGAGTTCTGCATAGTGCAGGCGATGGGTAGGGCTGAGGGAATCGTGGTTGCGTGGAAAGGGAGCTTGTTTGACCTGGTGGAGGAGGTCAATTTGATGTACTTGATCACGGTGCTCGGTGCTCCTACGTGATACGTTTGATCGATCACTATGTGCCATCTCTTCGATGTATGGTGTCTCAGGTGGTTCACCAAATGTCGTAGCTTGGGATGTGCTAAGGTTCATCAAGGGGCATTTTGGTGATGTGGCATGGGTGGTTGGAACTTGGAGGTGATTTCAATGTCACGATTTTTTAGGATGACATGCCTTGAGGGTGCACGTGATCTTGGTTCAGGCCCTTTCGTAGAGGTGGTTGCAAATCTTTGTTTAAAGGTGGTCGATGCTACAAACTGCAAGTATACCTGGAGGAGCTCACCATCCAGATCCCGTATTGATAGGGTCCTACTGTCGATTGAAGGCATGGAAATGTTCAGTCTATCGGTTGTCACATTGCTTCCTAGGTCGAGATCTGACCACATGCCCATCTGTCTGGACACGTGCTCTTGCAGGGGGGCCTCATCCTACTTCAGGTTTGAGAGATGTTGGATGTTGGAGGAAGGCTTCAGGGATATTGTATCTTCCTTTTAGAGAAGTCTGGCATTTGAGGGGTCGACGATGGTGGTCTCTGCGGCCTAGTTGGACGCTCTGCGCCATAGGTTGATGTCGTTCAGGAAGGTTTATAGGGTTGAGCAGGACCTTAGAAGGGCGCAGGCCCAACAAGAGATTACAAGATTTGACTTGCTGGAGGATGTTAGGGATATGGATCAAGAAGAGATTCTCAACTGTGGTGTGATGCAGAAAGTGCTGGAGGAGCATAGGATGAGGAAGGTCGAGACTAAAATGGCTAAAGGAGAGTGATGCAAATACCATATTTTTCCATGTTGTGGCGAAGGGTAGAAGAAGACGCAACCTCATCCACTCGATTGAGGTCGGGGGGAGGGGGAATCTCGCGATGAGGTTGATGTCGCGAGGGCAGTCATGGGGTACTTCAAATCCATGAGTGGAAGGGTTCCTCAGTGTGGGTCTAGGTGGATGGGACTTGGCGTGAACCGCATTCGGGGTGGTGATGCAGTTGCTTTGACGAGATCCTTAAGCATGGAGTCGATCCAGGATGCCTTATTTTCTCTCAACCTAGATAGGAGCTCCGGTCCAAATGGTTTTCCGATTTTCTTTTACAGAGAATTTTGGGATCTCAATACTGAGGACACGGCCTCAAATTTTAACAAAATTCTACTGAAATTCTCCGAAATTTCCATTTCTTTAGGTCACTGAAATCAAAATGCTCTCTTATTTCTTTTTCCAGGATTTCAACGAAATATCAACGAAATTTCATCGAAATACATGTCATTTTGTCAAAACAACAAAAATAAGAGAACATGCCCTTCGCTTTCATCGAAATTTACATATATTAATGAATTTTTACTTATTTATTCACTAATGTGTTGAGTTGTTAGAGTGCTTTACATTATTTGAAGAAGTTTCTTTAGTTTCTACATTTTAGATCTAAATACAAATCAAATCAGTTAGAAACAATATTAAAGAGTTAAATTAAAGTTTTAATCGAAGATCTTTATATTTTTTGTTTCTCTTTATTTTGATATTATGTTTTAATTAGTAGTTACAATATGTGTCACCTCATTCTTATTGAAGAGGTGCTCGCGTGTCATCATTCTTTTCATGTTCAAGAGGACGAACCAATGGCTTCTAATTACGGTTCCAAATCTGGTTTTGGAGCAGCATACTACTTTTTGACTGTTCGGACGATTGGATGGAAATTTAATGTAACATATCATATCAATATCTTACTGTTAGTAAAAAGCTATCTTTCTATCTCATTAGTCACTAATTGAGTTAAAGAATATTAGAAATCGTTATTTAAAAAAATGAATTTTCAAGTAATTTCCCCAATTTTCAGCAATTTCATCGAAATTCTACTGAATTTCTTTTCAGGCTTACCGAAACGAAATCGAAATCCGACATTTAAGGTCTTGGTTGAGGATATGATGGTGGTGGTAGCAGATTTCATGGAAGACAACAGAGGTTTTAAGAGGCTCAACCGCTCCTTCATCTTCTTGCTCCCTAGGAAGGATGGTGCCTCCAAAGTTGAGGACTATCATCCCATCGCCCTCTCAAATGTGACTTACTTGATTCTGGATAAGTCGCTTGCAAATCGACTGAAGAAGGTGCTGAACAAGATTGTCTCCTCGGCTCGGAGTGCCTTCCTCCCGGGTAGGCAGTTTTTGGATAATGTGGTGTTGGCCTCGAAGATTGTGGCGGATTGGCGCAGGTGCAAGACTAGAGGTGCCCTTTGGAAGATCGAGATTGGGTTGGTGTTCACAGCATCTTTGGTATGCGCTCTCGAAAGCATTGGATGGATGCCCGGGCATTGAGAAGGAAGGACGCTTTCAGAGGCGAAAGGCCGATCCCACTCCAAATCTCAATATCTTGTTGTCGGTATGTGAGTTGGGATTAGAGACGACATCTTTCCCAGCTTTCTCCTGAAAGTGATCAGTTCAGGTAAAGGATGCTATCGCAGTGGGGTAAGGAAGATGCAGCAGCGAGCAGAGCGAAGGAGAAAGGGATGTCCTCTTTTGTCTAAGAATGTTAGGAATGAAAGTCAGTAAATGGATCCCGGAAGGTGGGTGCCTCTCTCTGGTTGAAGCGGTCGAACCATGGGCGGGGCGGGAGGTCGACGGCCTTATAAATAAGAATTGACTGAAGAGTCAAATGCGAAGCGGAGAGGTAAGGAACATACTACAGCCCCAGGTGGCGAAGAGCCGACATCGAGGTGCCAAACCTCCCCATGTTCACTCTTGGTTGGGGAAGAAACCTCAATTCCAAGAAATTATATCTTCTACCAAACATTCACAAGGGAAGCAAAAGCTATTTTGAAGGAAGCTATTCAAGAACAGATGGAACTGTTTCTACTTCAGGAACAAGCATAAATTATAAATTTCTCATTCTTATTCTATTACTCTTTTTTACATTTATTTTTAGTGAAATAAAAGAGTTATTGTTGATGAATGTCTTTGATTCAACAAAATAAACCTTATCTTTTTTTAATGCAAGGAGATGTGGTCTTGGTAAGCAGAAGCCAAGTCTCAAATCCATTTTTCATAGTGGGCCCTTCTGATTCACTTTTCTAGTTTTTGTAGATCAAATGGTGGATTTCTCCAAGGCTTATGATTGTATAGATTGGCGCTTCATTTGGGCATCAATGTACGTGGTTTTCCTACTAGATGGATATCGTGGATGAAGAGGTGTATCACTACTATGTCTTGTGCGGTGTTGGTGAACGGGCAGTCGAAGTGTGGTTTTTTCCAGCCACAAAGGGGTGTTCGACAAGGGTGTCATCTTGCTCCGTTGCTATTTGTACTCGCTGCGGATACACTTACAGTCACGGTGGATCGTGTGGTTCTAGTGGATTTTTTTGTGGCTACTCGAAGGAGGAGATTTCTATTCATGTCGTCCAATACGCAGACAACACGATTGTCTTTGTCGAAGGGGACCTTTTGAGTTGCTGAGGAGTGTCTACAGTTCTGGACTTGTTCGGGATGGTGTCGTGGTTAAGGATTGATAGGGAGAAATCGGAGTGCATCCCTTTTGGGATGTCAGAGGAGGAGGTTGCGATTTGCGAAGGTTGGCTGCGATCGCCTCGGGGCAAGTTGCCCATTAGGCATCTTCGTGTTCCTTTGATGGCGGGTAAGATAAAGGTGGTGGATTGGGGTCCTATGATTGAGAAGGTGGAGTAGAGATTAACAGGTTGGAAGGTTGCTTACCTGTCTAGAGGTGGAAGGCTTGTTCTACTGAAGTCGGTCCTCTCGATCATAATGATTTTTTTTCTCCTCAAAGCTACTCCCGGTTGAGGTGAGGAAGAGGCTCGAGGGTATCATGCGTAGCGTAGGTTCTTTTGGGTTGCCTCAAGGAAGGATGGTGGTGTAGCTCTGGTTGACTGGAAGTCAGTGGCCTGTCCCAAAGAGGATGGGGGTCTTGGTGTTCAAAGCCTTGAAGAGCTGGACAAGCCTCTTCTTTACAAATGGATTATCCGCATTTGGGGAGATTGCGATAGCTTGGTATGTGCCTTCCCCCGCAGGATCTATAGAGTGGGAACCGCTTTTCCTAGCTCTGAGGATCTGGGCATAGCGCCATCTTTTCTTCTGGAGGGGGAATCTGCGGTCTGGTGCAAGAGATTCGTCAGTCCCTCATGCTGATTTTGGGAGATGGATTTAGCTTTAATTTTTGGTTGGATGGCTGGTTTGAAGGCGATGCACTAGGTGAACGCTTCCTCGAGCTCATGGCCCACTCTACAAACCCGGGTGCTCTCGTGGCTGAGGTGTGGGATGGCCATGGCTTCTTACCATCATTTTACTCTGACCAGTCCGACCAAAGGGCGAAGGAACTAATGTTGTTGCTTGAGACCCTAGAAGACGTGGTTGGTCCCATGGAGGGAAGAGATTGTTGATGATGGAAAGATGGGTGTTTCTCGGTTGGGAAAGCATACAAGGTGTTGAAGGGGTCACGGATTAACGATCACGATGGCCCTGAGGTAGATTGTAGAAGACTTTGGACCTGGAAAGTGCCAATACGAGTAAAAATCTTTCTATGGTTGTGCAGAAGAGGTAGACTGATGACGGGGGTCCGAGTAGCAGGATTCTTCACAAATGTCAACTCATCTTGTTCGTGGTGCCAAATGGGGTGGAAGATGCGGATCACTTATTCTTCAGGTGCCGGAGTTCGGCGGAGGTCTGGTCTCTCTTTGGGGATCAACAGGTCCGGTGTGATAGTATGGAAGACTTTTGGGAGTCCATTGGAGAAGACTAGAGGGGCATGGAAAAAGAGTGGTTTGGGTGCTTGGTTGTTCTTTGGGCAATTTGGATTGCCAGGAATAGGACTATATTCAGAGGGGACATAATGTATGGTGAGAATGTTGTGGCGCATGCCAAATTGCTTGCCGATAGTTGGGTGATGTAATCTCTTTTGTTGGTGTTGCTGCCTATATCCGACTTGTAATCATGTTATAAAAGTGATAAATGGCGAAGTTTTTGGGTACACACCTATACGGTGGAAGCCATTTTTTCTTTTTAAAAAAAGAACAAAAAGCCTGGAAGAGAGAGAAAAAGAGAAATGTAATTTCAGGGAGAGCATTCTTCACTTCCTATAAACCGAATGAATTTACGGTCAGCAAGAGCTACGATCTTATGAGCTGTCAGCTTGCTTTTGCAGATAGTTTCCATTTGAACTTTTTACAATGTCATATTTGCTAGACCTTTAGTTTCTTCTCATATTGTAAAACGGTTATAGCACATTTGAGCTTCCATCTACACAATTTTTCAGATGTGAATAAATGGGATAGCTCGAACCTCATACTTATCATGTTTACACCCTAAAAAGACCCTGCTAAACACCCTCTAGGCTGCACCAATCATTCTCAGCTCAGGCCTCCCATGATCCGGGGAATCAGACATAATGCTTCATATCGACAAGAATGGTAACAAAAATAACAAGTAAAGAAAAAAGGTTTTATCCAAGGGATCTACTCTTCCGGAAATCCTGTCCACAACTACAGGCAACATCAAGGAAATTTTAGAGTAAAAAAGGTGATCATCTTAGGAAGGTGAACACCATGAGCTTTAAACTAATCACAATTTTAACATACAGGAGCCAGGATTTGTACAGAATCTTAGCATGAGCTAACACAATATCCACAGAAAACCATTCTCCATGAAAAACCACTGGATTTATGGCTAACCAGAAGGCCCACACAAAAGCTTGGGGTTTGATCCATTTCCCATAGTTGTTAGAGTCCGTAATGCCCGAGGCACTAGGAGTAGGAGCTCGCCAAGGCACCTGCCTAAGAAAAGCAAGGCGCTAGATATGAAAATAAATAAATTATATTTTTTTTGACACTCAATAAATAAATTATATGTGTGAGTCCATGTGTATATGTGCATATACACACGTGCATGTGTGTGTAAATATAAACACATGTGCGTGTATGTAACTTAAATTACAATCTAGGACCAATCCTATATGTGTGTGTTTATATATTATGTGGATGAGTGTGCATGCTCGTATATAAATGTGTTTTTTAACATGTATATATGTGTATGCATATATGTATATACTATCACATATTTATATTTTATGATCTATCTACTATTTACTAATATATATTGCGAGAAAAATAAATGAGATGTTTATCCCATGATCATAAGGCTCCTTTGTATAGAGGAGAAACCCTAGAGGGTAAATAATCAATGGAGAAATTACATAAAAGAGAAATAAAAAAATACATAAATACTATTTTCTATAACAACCCCCCCCCCCAATTGAAGCATAGAAATCTACCATACTCTGCTTGGAAGAACATTTGTGGAATGGCCTCGTGGCTAGGGCCTCAGTGAAAATACATGTTGTCAGTTCTCTTGAGCTAATGTGGGAAGTAAAGATGAAACCCTTCTGTATCATATTTCTAGTGTAGCGACAATCCACCTCCTCTCATGGAACGTCGGATTGTTGGCAATGAATAGTGCATCACGATTGTCACATGGTAGCTGCATAGGAAGAGATTCATCAATAGCTACGTCAGTAAGAACAGATCTAACCCACATCATATCAGTGCTTCTTTGCACTATGGCTATGTATTCAAATTCAGCACTAGACCTAATAATAACAACTCGCTTCTTGCTTTGTGATGAATCCATAATTCTCACTCTTTATTCTTTTTATTTTAGCTCTTCTTTTTGGCAAAACCTCTTGTAAATACCTATAAATTCAATAACTTAGCATGTTGCATGCCCTTGTTAAATTTACATGATTAGCATGTATTTTGCAAAAATAAAAGAATAAAAGAAAAAAGAAAAAGAATGGTGTATTTACAATAAATACAGAGTGATCCAAACCCCAAGACAAGGTCAAGACTTGACCTGATCGCAAAATAAAATAAGTAGAGACAAATAGGGTCTACTATGTATAGTACATATTACCTATACTTGTACATATTATTTATTTTTTTTTTGATAAAATCAAATTATTTTATTCTTCTACACCCTTGTATATAGTTTAATAATATTATAAAAATAAAATAAAAATCAGAAAAGTAAAAAAAAAATAAAAATAAAATCATCAAACCTTTGTATAAAATACACATGTACATATCACATCCATATTTTATACACTTAAATATTCTATAAAAATAAAATAAAATTTATTTTATACTTCTAAAATTATGTTGTAAATAAACAAAAATAAAAATACTTGTACATAATACATAGGTATAATATACATGTATATAATACTATATATTGAATATATGTTATTTTATTTTTAAAAAAATAACTAAAAATCACAAAAAAATAGTCTGTAAAATAATAAACATTTTTTTATTTTATACACTTTTTAATTTAAATTCATTTATACTTTTAATCATATTTTCTTTGAATTTTGTAAATCATATTTTTTGATTGGTCTAGCTGGATTGTTGACCCTGGTCAATGTCCCCTTCCAAACAGGGTCGGGTCGCACCCCTTTCGCCGGAGCTTTTTCGCCGACTTTTCTCGCCCGAACCCGACCACCTCCTGCCTTGAATCATGTGCCCGATTGAAACCTGATGATCCATGATCCTCACGGATCCCTAGGCGCAGTCGAATCTACCTAGGGTTCCGCATATCGCCACGATCTTCTTGGACCCTGAGCGGCCTATAAATCTTCTCCGCCAGCCTCCACGACGCGGCAACTCATCCCTCGCGCCCCCATTCTTCTTGAGCCACCTTCCTCATAATGACAGTCATTGGAGGAGAGCTTAAGGATCATCCGTAGGAGCTTAGAGGCTCGTAGCTCAGACGAGGTCGGACCTCTCCGCCGTGAGAAGCCTCTCTTGCCCGTCGCAGCAGATCAATGCCAAGACCCATCTGACCCTCTTCGCCTGAAGCATCGGAACTCGTCCGACTCTTCAGGTAGCTACCCTCTCTCGTATTTCCATTTTCGATCCACTTTCGCCATTTCACGCCACCGCAGTCATTTCTGCTCTGGTCGGAGCCCCGATACCCACTCCGCTCCGTTCCGATTGACCCCCCCACTCGCCTCGCTCCTTCTCACGCAGTCTGATCACCCTAAGGCTTGACCGTCGGGTTGAGATTAGGCCTGACTTCTTCCCTCATCTTCGCCGGAAGCCCAAATCACCATCCCCAGTCGCTTCCCTCTATCTATCTATGCAATAATCTTCATCGGAGCCTCACCTTTGAGCGTAGAACCCTTTGTAGGAACAAACGTGTGCGCAAAGCAACTTCTGGACCCTCATCAGCTCAGGCGGAGCAGCTTGAGGAGGAACTTCTCCTCTATGACCATCCGACCGTTCGCTCCACCATCAGAGCCCTCCACGAGACGCGGAGCACACTTATAATACTGCTAGACTTCGCTCGCCCCTCATCGGAGTGGCGGATCCCCTCTGATGTTCGGTTGAAACTCACCAGGGAGTAGTTCGTCCAGCAACTTTCGGAGCCGTTCGATGCTCTTTCACGCCCAGTTCTGATCGTGTTCGTCCGTTCACGCTTATCCTCTAACGCCCAGATCAGAACCTGATCTCATCTCAGCCACCCGACCGCGACAGCCTGCAGACCGTTGGATCAGATCTGCCACAATAGATCCGACACGCACGTCTTCGATCGATCCTTCGTCGTCAGATCGCTTTGCAACAGAAGATCAAAATCGTACGTCAACGATTGTCTCCACACGCGCCACGTACCCCCGCAAGGGTATATTTCACAGTCCCTTCCTACGTTTTTCTCTATTTAATTTCACTCCATCAATTAAATATTGTAGTTAAGTACATTTATAGTTTGGACCTCGTGATTTTAATATTTGCATTTTAGTCCCTTCGAATCTGGAGCATGTGTATGCTCACGTGATCTTTGGGACATTTGCATATTTTGTCTTGGACTCCTCTGTAGTTATAGAATGAATGTTAACTTTTAGGAATTGCATTTATATCCCTGTGCGTTCAGTTTCGAGCATGTGCGTAAATTAATTGGAATTTTGCAATATCGACCCTGAGCTTTCATATAGTGTTGTCTAGTTGGTCCAGAAACTTAAAATAATTGCTAATAGGTCCTTGTGAAACGTGCTTAATTACATGTTGTGTTTTGGACTTAATAAATATTAAATTAATTCGAAAAAATTACATAACAATTATCATTGGCTCATGTTAGTGTGTAATATTTACTGTAATTTTATTGAATTGATTTATTTGCATTTTTTTTAAAAATTCAACCCCCCCCCCAAAAAATAGCCATGTTTGCCTTAGGAAATTCACAAAAATTCGAAAAATACTTTAAATTTTCTGTAAGAAAATCTCTGTGTGTCATTTTGCTTGCTTTACCTCCAGTTTTAATTTTGTTTGAAAATTCACTATAAAAACCGTAAAAAATACAAAACAACCTAAATCATATAAAAACTATATAAAATCAAAGAAAATTCCAAAAATTCTGTTTCCAGTTCCAGTTCCTCTTTGTAGCTTTTTATCTCTATTTTATCATAAAATTGCTAATCAGGACCTTAGGGCACTTTAGATATTTTTTATTTGCAATGTTGTCCTGACTGTGTACTGTTTCGATTTTTTAGCCTTTTTATTTTTATTAAAATCATAAAAATATTTGAAAAATCCAAGAAAATTACCAAAAACACTTTAAAAATAAGAAAACCCAAAAATATTTTTACTTTAATTTTCTAACTATTTTTGGTTATTTAGAAAAATCCAAAAAGTTCGGTGTGTTTGCTTTCTTTTATTTTTGGGCTTGTGTGTTTTATTAAAAATTAAAAATATATATATATAAATTAAAAACCTCTAAAAATTGTTTTATCTTTGGAAATTTGACTACTTCATATTCTTTTCATGCTCCTTGTGTTCGACTCAGGTGGCTATAACAGGTAAATAAAATAGCGAACCGCTTACATGCTTTGATTGTTTGATTGATCTTTCTAGAGTAGTTTTATTTTCTTGTTGAGTGATCGGGTTGATTGAGGGCAACAACACTTTGCTTATTTCCCGATTTAGTGGATCCGGATTTCTCGCTCATCAAAATGGCGCCATTGTCGGGGAGTACGGCTTAGTAATCTTATTTTATTTTGCTTATTTTTCTTATCTATTTGTTATAATTGTTTCTGACATCTTTACTGATTTTGCTTTTTGTATGAGGAACCGCCTGATAGACGCTTCGGCTTTCTGTGCAGGAAACCGTACTTGAGGAGGAGCAGAAGAGCAAGAGGATTTAGTTATACTAGATAGATAGTTTATCTTTGCAAAACATTTTTATTATTGTAATAATTGTACGACTTGGACACTTGCTTGGATACTTAGACTTAGGCGTTTGTTTCGCCTAGTACCGGTGTACTCGGAGGACCTTAATGCGGTTTTTCATGGTTTTGTTTTATCGCTTTTATTTCTTTTTTATTCTAGAGGAGTTAGCCCCTAGACTTAGGAATTTCTGTTGAATGTGACGTAATCAGCTAAAACCCCACATCTAATTGATTATCTGTTCCTATAGATCGTAATTGGACTTGGCTAAAATAAAATTAAAAAATTAACATATTGGGATTAGAGACCACGTGCTGAGAGAGGTCGTATACAGCGCTGGCAGCACCCATTGTGGTGAGCATTGATCGGCATCGAAGACCGGACTCCGGTCTATCTTCTCGATAGTTAGCTATTTGTGCTTCACGATTAATAGAAATTGTTCGTCTAAGACCGATTTCCTCGTGCATCATATAGGTAGTTTATTTCATGTCTTTACTTTTATGCACGGATCACCCTGCATGTAGAGTGTTGAAGTCAGGTACGCATTTCTATCTCTGCATGCATCATCGTGTTTGATCGTGCATCGGCTTTTTCGACTTCCTCCCACTGTTTTATTGGACTCAAAATAACCAAGGAAATCGAAAAATTTATTAGACGTTGTCTTATTTCAGAAAAATATCTAAAAAGAGATAACCAAATAAAACTAGGACTGCTAATGCAAACTTGACCCTAAAATACACTTCACCTAAAAAACTCTTATTTTTGGGAGTCGCCCTCTCAGTGATTGATTTATCTGCAGCGAGAGAGTGACCCGCACATTAGGTAGAGCCATGTCTGATCTTTCTTCAGACTATTGATCTTGCAGATGGTTGTTCTCCAGTGAGGATTTCACCGGGTAGCTGGTAATCGGTCCGGGACTTCCTTAGCAGATTGGGTAGATCAGGTAGCCGGTAAACGGCCCGCATCCATACTGGTTGGGAAAAACTAGTTGTGAAATTAGACCAGTCTCCTAGGAGTATTGGAGTCCTAACAGCTCGCTTAATCACTCTGATAAATTGATTTGTCAACTTAATAAAATTGGACAAGATTAACGACCGATCTTTTACAGGCATCAGCTCGAGTGTTAAGTAGGTGAAAAGGGGGTATGACTTCACATCTTGTTTGCATTCCAGATCCAATCATCATAAATCCCCATATCACGTTGATGGGCGGGAAGTCCCTTAGGCTGCCTTTGACAGCACCGCTTTCGAGCGCTCCTCCCCATTCATCTAAGGCAGCTTCAGAGAGCCCAGACCAACTCTCTGAACCTGAGTTCGCTACCACCATGTCCTCCCTTGACTACCCTTCTACCAGTCCTGAGGTGCCAAAGCAGAGGCCAGCACAGTTATTTGTTCACTTAACGGCACCTGAGTTGGGGTCTTTTGCCTTTACATAGACCCAAGAGATGCCAGCAGTGAGGGACGCACCGATGAGCAACCTCAGGGATCAACATATGTACTTGACCAGGCCGCCACCAACAAAACACTACTAGCCTCTTGGAGACCATGCAGCGACAGATCAGAGTCCAGGGAGCATTTATAACTGAGGTGCGACGAGAGCTGACGCAGATGCGAGCCGGCAGAGAAGAGCCGCAGAGACTAGCCGGTGGAGAGATACTAGCAACTGGAGGACGAGACGGATGCCCGGATGACCAGCCGAAGCCAGTTAGGCCAGTACGGACGATGAGACAGTTGCACAACCATGGTGCAACCCTCACCCACCATTGGATTCAGCTTCCGGAGATCCTGGGTGACTTCGAGCTTCGCCACCAGACTATCTAGTTACTATCTAAGTTCTATGGGTTAGTCACCGAGGAGCCGTACCTCCATCTGCAGAAATTTGAGATGATCTACAGCACTGTCTACGATAGATTTGTAGACGAGGACACGATCAAGATGATCGCCTTCTCATTCTCCTTAGTTGACAGGGCAGCCTACCCACTGAAGCATTTGGGGAGGTATGTCACTACTTGGGAGCAGCTCCGGACCGAGTACTTGAATAAGTACTATCTACTCAGTCGGACCAATGCAGCGCGAGACATGATCAACATTTCATTATAATCCCAGACGAGCAGTTCCACGAGGCTTGGGATCTATTTAGAGAGCCCATTGACCGGTGTCCACATCATGAGATATCCAAGCCCAATCTTGTTCAGAGCTTCTTTTGTGGGCTGACGTCGGAACTGCAGGGGCTAGTAAATGCCTCGTGTAGAAGGTCCTATTTTGCCAAGGATGAGGACCAAGTCTGGGCCATCTAATAGGAGATGGCAGAAAACAGCACGGTGATGTCAAAGACTAGGGCCTACACTCAGGGGAAACCCCTTCCACAGGCCATGTCTTATCAGAGGATTGTACGGGTCGATGCTGGTCCTTCTACTTCGTCAGCAGCAACACAGGCTGAGTCCTCGGCCGCTGACATGGCCATCATCAGCGAGAAGCTGGACCACATCGAGATCGTTGAAAAGAAGCAGTGTCATAGCCTGACCCAGATTGATCAGTTGGCACGGACACTGAGTGACCTGAAGACTCATATCATGTGTCTGCAGGAGACACAGACGGCTCCACAGCCCCGTCTCAAGTCACGGGCTGATCCCAGCCACAGCAGCTCCACCCAAACATCTACCCCGTACCGATAGGTCCACCACATTCAGGCAGAGCCATTCCATCAACTGTAGCACTACCAGCAGCCACCTTCTCCGGACACTCAGATGGTGATCTACCAGTCAGATCAACCCCTAGCAATTCTTCCCCTGCCACACTTCGAGCAACAGGAGCCATTGACGGAAGTCAACAGGATTTGGTACGATCGGTACCAGCAGCAGCCCGGATCCGTCGTGATCACACGGGTTTCCGATGGTCTACCGGAGGTACCTCGTCTCAGCAACAGCCTCCAACTCAGGCAGGGCAGAGCAGCCAGTGGCAGCAACCCATCACTCCCAACAGTACCAGCAACAGCACCAGCGGGGTTCTCGTCCCATATACCAGGGAAAGCAGTGGAGGCAGCCGCAGCAGCCACATCCTTAGTATTCACAGCCTCCCTCCCACTACTAGCAGCAGTCTCAGCCTCATTTCCAGCGAGGCAACCCATCCGGTTCTCATGGACCTGTCGATGAGAACCCAGCCCTAGACGACCTACCCGCTTACTATCTGATCAGCAAGCATCCTTCCGGCGATAGATGGACAAGTTCCAACAGGAGATGAGGGAGATTATCAAGGGGCAAGGCCGTCATACCCGCTCAGATTGAACCTAACCCGAACAATCTGAAGAGGAAATCTGATCAGGTACAATTTACAGAGACTACCACTCCGAGTGATACTTTGGGTGATATTTCTTCCTATGTATTTGATGCTGATTTTGTGACACTTAGGAGCAGTAGGATGTCAATCGGCGGCGCCTCGTCTGAGCGATGACCACTTCGAGATTTTGGAGCACCAGACGAGGATGGAAGCGGTGCTGATGCCGCTCATGATGATGATGACGGTGGCGCTGAAGCCACCAAGGATGTTGATCCAGCCGACGATACTGAGGCCGTCGTAATTCCAGATGCAGAAAGCAGTGCTGATGCCACCAGTATTCCAATTGCTTGGCCAGAGTACGGTGCTGATGTCGCAATTCCAGATGTTGGGGGTGGTGTTGATGCCACCAATTTTCCTTCAGTTGTGTTATCTCCTTTTGTATCTCAGTACAGAAAAAAAATAAAAAATAGAAAAATAGAAAAGAAAAAAATATGAATAAAGGAAAGAGTTTTGTATCCCTTATGAGTCCACCTATTTTACAAGGAGATCTTAGTATGGATTCTATTCCTCTAAATGCACAGGAGTCTATTCCTAACCCTCATCTTTCTGTAGAGGGTTCAACCATCCCCTTCCCTCAAGCACCCTGCTTAGCGAAGGAGAATAAATCAGAAAATCCCAAAAAGAAACACCAGCTAGAGCTCAGCCAGCAGATGATTGATCGATTCTAGATACAGTTGACTCTACATGAGGCATTAGAGCACATCCCCCTCTTCCAGAAGAATTTGAGAGAGAAGACCACCATCTGCGGTAAGAGAAGGAACCACAATGCAGAGATTCATGTGCATACTCGTAACACTTGCTTTGCCATTAAGAACTGATTGCCAACCAAGAGATTTGATGCAGGAGCTCTATATGTCAGATGTCAAATCCATGAGTAGTGGTTCGATCGTACCCTATTAAACAGTGGGTTTTTTATTAACCTTCTTCCAGCAGCTTTACTCGACCGATCCGAGTTCGGCCCTCTTCGACAGAGCTGGACAGTCCTTCAGTTTGTTGATAGATCTGTCAAGAGACCGAAGGGGTTATTGAAGGACGTGGTTGTCACAATTCAGGGCCTGAAATTCCCTGGGGACTTTGTTGTATTGGACATGGAGATCCCTGAGTCTGTGACAGATACCTCCATCATCCTAGGACACCCATTCTTGACCACATCCAAGGCGGTATCTGATCATGATAGCGGGAAGGTATACTTTCGCGTCGAGGGCGAAAGTGTACAAATAGAGATGATCGAGGAGATTAGAGTGAGAGATTCAGCCTGCTCCGAGCAGTCGAGTGATTAAGAGCAGATGATAAATACAGAGCGAGACGTTCACTAGGAGTGCGATTTTGTGATCACAGACGATGAGGCAGTTTAGTCAGACCCGTATCACGAGCTCTTGTCTCGCCTTCAGACACTGCAGACTTACAAATAGTGGCAGATGAGAGTTCGGAGAGCACACTCTTGACACCGGACACATTTGAGGCAGATGATCGTGGTCGGGATAGCGAAGCAAAGTATATTTCATGTTCTTCTTATTCAGATCCCTCGAATTCGGGCATTGATTGGGATGACTTTAATGATTATTTGACATGTCTGATTCCTTCAGAGCCAACAGCTAGGGCGGAGAGCGAGCCAGCACAGATTGCAGAGATACCAGTAGGGCCACCTTCTTCAGATTTTCACATGCAGCAAGAGTTCTCCATGCAAATCTGGTAGCCTTCACTCAGACATTTCAGAAGCCAGATTTGCCAGCTCCCAATTGTCCAGAACTGAAGACCTTGTTGCAGTCGATGAATCACAGATCCTTGCGGGTGAGCCTGAAATATTCCCAATCATTATCTCAGTGGATTTGATTGGAGATCAAGAATCTCATTTGATGGAGGTTCTTGAAAGAAACCGCAAGGCTATTGGATGAAGAGTAGCTGATCTCTAGGGGATAAGTCTGGCCTTGTGCTCCCACCACATCTATCTCGAAGACGACGCTAAGCCATCACGTGAGTTCCAATGACGATTGAAACCGAATCTTCGAGATGTAGTCATCAAGGAGATGTCGAAGTTGTGGAGCGCCGATTTTATCTACCCATCTCCGACTCCAAATGAGTTAGTCAACTACATGTGGTACCCAAGAAGACGGGTATCACTACAGTTGTTCACGAGTCTGGAGAGGAGATAGCTACCCAGGTATCCACTTCTTAAAGGATCTGTGTGGACTACAGACGATTGAATCAGGCCACCAAGAAGGATCATTTCTCGTTGCCATTTATTGATCAGATTATCGAGAGGCTAGCTGGGAAGAGTCATTATTGTTTCCTTGACGGGTACTCCGGATACAATCAGGTGGCCATAGCGCCCGAAGACCAGGAGAAAACGACATGCACTTGTCCGTTTGGGATGTATGCTTTTAGATGGATGCCCTTTAGTTTGTGTAATGCCCCGCCTACATTCCAAAGGTGCATGTTTTCCATCTTCTCGGATATGGTGGGTGACTGTTTAGAGGTCTCCATGCATGACTTTTTGATCTACAGTGATGGGATTGATGCTTGTCTTGACTACTTAGACCGTTAACTTCAACATTGTATAGAGGTCCATCTAGTATTATCTTGGGAGAAGAGTCACTTCATGGTAACTAAGGGGACGGTACTTGGTCATATCATCTCCAACAGGGGCATGGAGGTAGATCTGGCCAAGGTGGATATCATCAAAAAACTCAATTCACCGTCCAATGTGCGACAGTTGCAGTCTTTTTTGGGGCAATTCAGTTTCTACCGATGATTCATTTAGGATTTCAGTCGTATTGCCCGGCTGCTTACAGGTGATAAGTGTCTGGCGTCATTTGAGACTCTCAATGGATTAGTTGTCGAGGCTCGTGTCCTTCAGCCACCCGATTGGTCTCTCCCATTCGAGATCATGACGGATGCATCTGATTTTGCAATAGGGATTGTGCTAGAACAGAGGAGGGATTGATTGCCTTATGTCATACATTACGCTAGCCGGACTTTGGACGCCGTCTAGCGGAATTACACTGTGACTAAGAAGGAGATGTTGGCCATAATCTTTGCATTGGACAAGTTCAGATCTTATATTCTTGGATCCCGAGTGACTATATTTACAGATCACACTGTCATCCAATACCTCATGGCAAAGAAGGATGCCAAAGCTAGATTGACCAGATGGATCCTTCAACTCCAGGAATTTGACATCAAGATTAAGGATAAGCTTGAAGTCAAGAATGTGGTGGCAGATCACCTCTCTCATTTAGAGAACCGAGAATGTCGATCATATTGCACCTGTTACAGAGACCTTCCTAGACGAGGCGATCTTTGCTATCGCCTCGCTTCCATGGTACGTCAACATTGTGAACTATCTTTTCGCCAAGAAAGTTCCATAAGGTTGGCCCAGACAGCGACTTGAGACCTTCCTAAAGAAAGTCAAATTGTACCATTGGGAGGATCTCATCTTTTATCATGGAGGGAATAGTGTATGGCATCGGTGCATTCCTCAAGAGGAGCACCACAGCGTCCTCACATACTGCCACAAGCTTGAGGTAGGAGGACATCATTCTGGGAAGAGGACAGCACAAAAAGTGCTCCAATCCAGCCTATGATGGCCTACCCTCTTCAAGGATTCTAACGAATTCGTGAAGAGATGTACTGACTGCCAGAGGATGGGCACTTGTGGACAGCGTGATATGATACCGATGCAGCTCATTCACTTTTGTGAGATTTTTGACGCATGGGGCATCGATTTCATGGGTTCATTCCCTAATAGTAAGGCACTCGAGTGCATTCTGCTTGTTGTCGATTATGTGAGTCGTTGGGTTGAGGATATCCCTGCCCGAACCGCAGATGCCAAAATCATATGCAGATTTTTGAGGAAGTATAGGGGGATCACCGACCTCTATTCATTGCATTCTTTTATTCATCGTTGCAGTATAGTATTCTGTTCACTTCCCGATACTCAACATGAGTTATGTCTTCCTTTCATCGCTCTTTGATCACTTTGAGGACATCGTTCGAGCTAAGTATAGGGGGTGTCGTATATATTGTATATATACTTTAGCCATAACTTGTACTTTGTGCGAGTGTGTTAATAAAATAAAATGGCTAAAATTCACAAAACTAAAAATCATAAAAAAAAATAAAATTTTTGTACATAAATGTTTGTAAATAACTTCTGTAAAAATTATTTTTGTACAAATGTTTGTAAAAATATTTTGATTGTAGAAGCTTTTGTACATATTTTTGTATTAAAATTATGTATATAGTACAATTTTTTTAAAATGTTTGGAAAATAAAAGTTTGCAAAAACTTGTTTGTAAATGTTTGTAAATATTTTGCAAAACTATCCCTTCTTTCTTACATTCAAAATTTTTTCATAAAAAATTTGCATATTTTGAAAATTTGCACAAAAAAAATTTGCACATATTTGCTTGTATATTCTTCTGAATCATAGTTGACATTTAAACTAATCTGGAATTAAATTGGAAAATAAAGCTTGGTTAAGACCTTAATCCACTTAACTTCAGAGGAACCTTACAGGATTTGGAAGACTTTTCATTTCTATTAGTGACTTAATTCTTTAAGTACACCTGGCTATGTTCACATGTCATCTTGATGAGCCTAAGTAGAATACTTAACAATGCACATATGACTCTCAGAGACAATGGCTTGACTTGGACGTGCAGCTTACACGTAGCTCAACACGGATGAGGTGGTAAGGAGGTAGAATTCTTTGGCTTGGGGTAGCATACGAGGGTAATACTTCTAGGCGGAACATCTTGTCTTCTTCTAGGGAGGGATGTGCATCTCAACCTGGTCTAGTAACATTGAGGTCTAAAGACACGAGTCTGTGGCTTGCAATAATGCTTCAAAAGAGGGATAGTCTACTAGCTCAAGAGGAAAAACTCCTTATGTACATGTTGCACCATGTAAATATGTTGTATATATTCACAAAAAAGAAAAAAAATGTGCAAAATATGAAAATCTCCAAAAAAAGGGACATGCCTGATTGAAAATAAAATGCATGTCGGAGTGTATATAGTGAATACGCAAAGTTTATGTATTCGACCTTCTCATCTCATGGAAGCTTGCAGCTGGAGACTTAGCTACACTGGCTTTGCTCCAAAGGATACGTGGCTACACTGGTCACGGTCCATTCTTTTCTTTCCCCTCTTCTTGAACTGGTTGAACTTGAACTTAGAAGGGAATACCCCGCTTCTCGAGGAAAGAGCTGTTAAACTGGGAAATTAGAGTTACCTTATTGAGGGATGTTGTTTCTTTGTCATTTTTGAGGCGGGGAGCTACATATCACTTACACAGTATAAGGAAAGATGCATAGTCGTTAGAGTTTGTGTATGTAGACTTGTTCTGACCTGGTTTATTAAGGAGTCTTGACCATAGAATTGTGGAACTTGAAGGTTGTTGAGTCTTAAACCTATTTCCAATAAAGTTCCGACAAACTAATAATCTATAGGTCTGACTGAGCTCCGTACTTCAAGTTAACGAAGATAAGTTTAATAATCAACCTTGATTCTTTTTCTTCTCTTTTCTTTTCACTTCTTCTTTCAAATAAGTGTTTGCTAAGGGACAAGCAAAGGTAAAGTAAAGGGGGGTGATGAATCCATGATTCTCACTCTTTATTCTTTTATTTTAGCTCTTCTTTTTGGCAAAACCTCTTCTAAATACCTATAAATTCAATAACTTAGCATGTTGCATGCCTTTGTTAAATATACATAATTAGCATGTATTTTGCAAAAATAAAAGAATAAAATAAAAAGAAAAAGAATGATGTATTTAGAATAAATATAGAGCGACCCAAACCCTAAGAGAAGGTCAAAATTTGACCTGATCGCAAAATTAAATAAGTAGAGAGAAATAGGGTTTACTATGTATTGTACATATCACCTATACTTGTATATATTATTTAATTATTTTTGACAAAACCAAATTATTTTATTCTTCTACACCCTTTTATATATAGTTTTAATAATATTATAAAATAAAATAAAAATCAGAAAAATAAAAGAAAAATAAAATCATCAAACCTTTATATAAAATACACATGTACATATCACATCCACTATTTATTTTATACCCTTAAATATTCTATAAAAATAAAATAAAAATTATTTATACTCCTAAAATTATGTTGTAAATAAATAAAATATAAAATAAAGGTATTTACGTAAAAATAATAAAATAAAAATACTTGTACATAATACATAGGTATAATATACCTGTATATAATACTATATATTAGATATATGTTATTTTATTTTAAAAAAATAACTAAAAATCACAGAAAAATAGTTTGTAAAATAATAAAAAAATTACTTTGTATACTTCTAAATTTAAATTCATTTACTATTTTAAATTCTATTTTCTTTGAATTTTGTAAATCCTATTTTTTGATTGGTCCAGCTGGATTGTTGATTCTGGTCAACGTCCCCTTCCAGACCGGGTTGGGTCGCACCCCTTTCGCCAGAGCTTTTTCGCCGATTTTTCTCGCCCGAACCTGACCACCTCCTGCCCGAATCTTGCGTCTGATTGAAGCCTGATGATCCATGATCTTTGCAGATCCCTACGCGCAGCCGGATCTGCCTAGTGTTCCGTGTATCACTCCGATCTTCTTGTACCCTGGGCAGCCTATAAATCTTCTCTGCCAACCTCCACAGCGCGGCAGCTCGTCCCTCGCGCCCCCGTTCTTCTTGAACCACCTTCCTCATAGTGAAAGTCGTTGGAGGAGAGCTTAAGGATCATCTAGAGGTGCTTGGAGGCTCGTAGCTCAGACGTGGCCGGACCTCTCTGCCGCGTGAAGCCTCTCTTGCCCGTTGCAGCACATCGAGGCCAAGACCCATCTGACCCTCTTCACCTGAAGCCTTGGAACTCATCCGACTCTTCAGGTAGCTACCCTCCCTCTCGCGTTTCCATTTTCGATCCACTTTCGCCCTTTCACGCCGCCCAAGGCCCTACATGTTGGTTTCGGTCACCATTTCGGTATCGGCCAAAACAGAATTTTGATGGAATTTCGGTGGAATTTCGACCGAAATTTCGGTCATTTCGGTCATTTTTTGTACTAGGACCCCCATATTTCGGTCATTTCAGTCATTTCGGTCGAATTTCAATTTCGACTGGATATCGATATTCGACCGAATTTCGCTGAAATTTGAGGCCATGGCGCCGCCGCAGTCATTTCTGCTCCGACCAACTAGTCGGAGCCTCGATACCCACTCCCCTTCGTTCCGATCGAACCCCCACTCGCCTTGCTCCTTCCTACGCAGTCTAATCACCCTAAGGCTCGACCATCTGGTTGAGATTAGGCATGGCTTCTTCCCTCATCTTCGTCGGAAGCCCAAATCACCATCCCTGGTCGCTTCCCTCTATCTATATATGCAATAACCTCCGCTAAAGCTTCGCCTTTGAGTGTGGACCCTTTGCGAGAACAGACGTGTGCGTGGAGCAACTTCTGGACCCTCATCGGCTCAGGCGGAGCAGCTTGAGGAGGAGCTTCTCCTCTACAACTATCCGATCGTTAGCTCCTCCATCGGAGCCCTCCACGAGACGCGGAGCACATTCACGATACGGCTGGACTTCGCCCGCCACCCATCAGAGCGTCGGACCCCCTCCGATGCTCGGTTGAAACTTGCCAGGGAGCAGTTCGTCAAGCACCTTCCGGAGTTGTTTGATGCACTTTCGCGCCCAGTTCTGATCGTATCCGTCCGTTCACGCTTATCCTCCAACGGCCAGATCAGAACCTGATCTCATCTTAGCCGCCCCACCGCGACAACCTACAAACCATTGGATCAGACCTGCCACAGCAGATCCGACACACATGTCTAATATGCACTCGTTGTAGTACGTGTACTTAAACTTTGCTAATCCTCGAGCAAATAAAGAATGAATAAGTTGGAATAACCCCTGACTGTGCATGTGAATACAAGACTTGATCCGTTCAAGAACTCTCGGTTTTAGAGATCCTAAAATTCTAAGCTGAACCTAGCTCTAGTCAAAAGGTATCCAATTTTCCTAATCATCAGACTCTCTCTGTATACATATATAGTAGGGATATGACTTAAGTGTAGACTGCCGTTACAAGAGTAGAGTCGCAATGTCACTCAAGGTTCCAGTCCAAGAGACTCTCCTAAGAACCCGATCCTCAACACTAGGGAATAAATTAAATATTGCATCCAATCCATCGTCTCTTTAGTTGTCAAACTTAAAAGTGTAGATGGAAGGCCTGTTGATGGAGGGTTTAGGATTGTGTCATTTCTTCTCTCTCTCTCTCTCATTGGAACAAGGATCCTCTCGAGCGCCTTATTAACACAACGCTTTTTTTTGTTGATTAGTGTGTACGTCAAGAGAAGTTGGAGTCGTCTGCACTTGTTTTCCTGGGAGTACACTGGGGTGTGCCTTTTTTGAGTATCTATTATACCTTCTACACCCATACTTGTAGCATTTATGATGCAGAACCCTTTTTTGGTGCAAGCCCGACTCCTAATCCTAATAAAGGTAGTCCAAGTGGACACTTTGAAATGGTTGGGAGCGCTCGCCTTTGATAGAAGCGCTTTTGATGATTGACTTTGTGGAAAGAGAGCTTATTTCAACATTGATATTTCTTTGCTTTATTTTTTGCTAGCTCCACTGCTTTTACCAAGAGTTTGTGCACATTGATCAATATTTTTTTTATATTTCATCACACCCTGGCACATAGGTAAATGTCAAGAGATAGTACAAGAACTATGTTCTCATACTGGCTAAAGGTGTTAACACTCAGGTTTCATGAAGCCTTCATTGATTTTATCTCATCCTCAAGCATCATTAAATCAGGTCCAAACTCAAATCCCTCATCCCAATTCCTCAAGTGAAATTTCAACTCATCTCATCATAACTGTGGTCGTGTATGTGAGGTGTTGATCATATTCTTAAGGTAGAGACTAAGCATGCAATATAGCACACAAATCTTTCAAACTAGGGAAATGTGAATAATTAAGTCAAAGACCCTAATGACTAAGGCTGGTTAACTCAAAATCTCAAGACTTCATAAACCAAGTGTTCCTGAACACATGGAAGGAAATATCACGATATATCGGCGATATATCGTCGATATATCAATATCGACATGGAACCGATATAGGCACCGATATGGTGATATATCCCAATTTCCAGGCATTTTCTTCACAAAGGCTCGTCGATATGGGCGATATATCGTCGATATATCATCGAAATATCGTATCGATACGATATCGAAACGATATCGATACGGCCTTCCATGCTTGAACATCACTAGTCTTGTGTGAAAGTACAAGTGTCAGTGACCAAAGCAACTTATTAGTTAGTTTTTTTGTGATTTTGATTTTTGTGATTTTTTTTTGAAAAAGAAAGGAAAGAAGAAAGAAGGTTTTTTTAAAGGGATTTTTTTGTTTTTAAAAAAAAGGTTTTTTTTGAAAAAGAAAGGAAAAGATTTTTTTAAAAAAAGGTTTTTTTCAATAGTTTTTTTAAGAAAAGTAAATAAGAAAGTACACACTTTTTTAAAAGAAAAAGAAAAGAAGAAAAAAATTGAAAGTTTTTTTAAAAGAAAAATATTGAAAAGTTTTTTTACAAAAAAAATTTGAAAGTTTTTTTATAAGAGAAAATGTTTTTTGAAAATAATTTTTTCCTTTTTTTAAAACCTTTTTCTTTTGAAAAAGGAGAAAAGTTTTTTTGAAAAAGTTTTTTTTACGAAAAAGTTTTTTTTGTTATACCTCTTCTTTACAACAATTTACCCACAATCCCTTATTTTAATTACAAACAAGTCAAAGTACGAGCTATAGGTAAAGTATATATGTAATATATACAAACCGCCCTATACTTAGCATGTGATATGTCCTCATGGCACTAGGTGACAACAAGCCATAGCTCATACGAGCCTCAAAAAAAAAATTTTTTGAGCCTCAAAAAAAAAGCCATAGCTCGTACTAAGTATAAGTGGGTGAAAAGAATAGAAGTGAAAAAGAATATCAGAGTGTGGATAATACACAACGAGCATCGTCCCCATATACTTAGGCTCTGGTCAGCCTGAGTATTGTAAAGAACATAAGAATGGGGGACCGATGAGAATGGGAAAGAATATACAAAAAGAAAATAAAAAGAAGAGACGGAGCAAATCGGGTCACTCACCCCCCTATACTTAGGATCTAGTCATCCTAAGTATAGCCACAAAAAGAAAATGATACGGAACTGAGGCGAGTGATGCGAATCACGGGGGAGGGAGGGAAATATAAGCAAGAAAAACTATACAAGGAGTGAAAATATACAAGGATCAAGAAGGTTTGTGACGGACCTTCTTACGGAAGCGAGGGGGTGGGTAGTATACACATATGTCGCTGTCAGAATCGTCCTCAGAAGAATAATAGTGAGGTGTAGGGAACGTCCAATGAGGGTTGACACAACTGCTTGCTCAAATATGGCTTCAGAACAGCCGAAATGAGCTCATTCATATAGATCACCTCATCAGACCTGATGAGGACTCCTCAGAAAGTTCCTTCTCTGGTAAGTCGAAGGTAACTTTCTTAGCCGGTTTTCTACAACCTGAAACATCAAGAGGAAGAGGAGAGTGATACGTCTTGAGGAGTTCGGGGGAACACCTCGAGGAATCAATACTCTTCTTCTTCTTACCAGATGACCGGCTAGAGGATGGAGCTACCGATTTATCAAGATTGGTTAATTTGGTCCCGGTTGTCTCTTTTGGTGTAGGTCCTGAATGTGGTGTGTGCAAGGTACGGAACAGAGGTTCATCATCAGATGAGTCATCATATGCATTGTAATACTCCTGCAGGGTCAGCACACGTCTCTGGTATGGCACAGTGTTCTCAGTTGGCTTGGCTTTGGTTGGCTCATGCGTCGGATCATCTAAATAATCAAGGAAATCAGAAATGATCGTGTCCGACTCAGGGGCAGCTTCTGGTTGTGAGTCCTCTCTAGAAGTTGTCACGGTTGTGGGGATGCAAGCAGTGGATGGTGTGGAGGTGGAGGGAGTCTCTAAACCAATGGTCGTCTGGACAGTCGGTATCTCAGGTGTAGTATAGAGACGAGACTCAACAGTCTCTCGAAGGTCACGGCTGTCTGCGACTTTATGGGTTACCTTAGAATATCGTGTCCTTAAAGATCAGGTGAGGTCAGAGTACTCCCAATGCAGTGAAATCGATATCCCGAGTCTCGCAATCTATAGTTGCCTTAGCCAAGGCTAAGAACGGCTTCCCGAGAATGATCGGAGACTGGATGAACTCTCCTTGGTGCTCAATATCAATGATCGTGAAGTCCACTTGGAGTAGAGCACCTTGGAAAGTAATGATGATTGAAATAGTTCCTCTCGATCGTTTAATGGATCGATCAGCCAACTGAACGATCTCTCTTGACTTTTTGGCATATCCGAGTTTGAGCTTGGCAAACACGAAGGTCGGGAGGATATTTATAGGTGAATCATCATCGATTCTTGCATGGATGAAAGTAGTATCTTTGATTTCACAATCAAACCTAAGCAACCGCTTCACTCTGCGGCTCTTGGTTTTTCTCCCTATCACTAAAGAGGTGACTATAGACACTACATGTTTTTCGGTCCTTGTCCTCTTATTTCCCGACCTTTTAGGCATAAATTTACTTCTCACAAAACTTTTAAGGTCGGGAAAGTGTTCAATGGCCATTATTAAGGGAAGCTTAAAAATCAACTCTCTATCAAGTGCTTCCCTAACTGCAGGATCCAATTTTTTTACATCTTTTCCTTTTTCAATTTTTATGGTATTTTCTGGATTTTAAATTTTTTTGGTCTTTTTGATAGGTGAAGGAGGAATAGGAGAATGTACAGACTCAAGTTTGGAGGGAAAGTGGTTAGTAAAAGAGGAAGGTAGAAGGGACTCCAGTTGTATATGACGTGTGGTCAATCCGGTGTCTTCCAGGTTTTCAAGATTCAATCCGCGAAATCCATGATCCGCATTCCTACATGTACTCTTGATCGGTCTACAAATGTCATCCTCCAATAAGTTCTCATGATACCTCATGAGAGAAGTCTGCGCAATTGGAGGATACTGCTGAGAACTCGAGCTCGTATACTCAACACAACTTGACTCAAGCATGTAATGCTGGGTTGAATATGGCCCACCTGTATGGCAGATGTTGGTCGGAGCCTCATAAGGTGGAGTCAGTAGACAGAGGGTCTGTAGATCGGTCGCATGAATCCAATCCCCTGTATATGTCGGCTCTCTGAATGGGTGATATAAAGGTTGGTCAATGTGGGGTTGATCACTTAGGTCAATCAAGTCAGGAAGATCATGTAGTGTAGGCCTCTCCATTCGGTTTGTTTGATCGACCATGTTGTACCCTAAGGTTAAGTTGGGATGTGTATAGGTCAATTGTTGTCCGATCCCAACTCGAGGTGAGAATGATGTCCATGGGGGCAACTGATTCTGCCAGTCATTCATCTCAGCAGTCGCTTGCTCTTCGATTTGTTCCTTGATTCCAGCAGGCGGACGGGAATAATATGAGTCAATCCAGGGTAGATGTCGGTCAAGGATGTAAGAATGTGGGGTAGGTGAGAAGACGAAGAAGTGGGGAAGTCAGTCAGAGTTCTGACTTCGCGGTCGTGGTGGGTGTATGAGAAAGGAATAAGAGGGTGGAGATGATCGGAATAAGGTTGAAGAAGAGTGACTTGGATATAATAACCAATATTCTGACATCTTGGAAGGGAGTGGGAGAATGAAGCGGATCGAGGGAGAAAGCGTGCAAGTGCACTGAATAACACACAAAACAAACAAACACAAGACCAAATCCTAAGTTCACCTACTCAACACAGTGATGGTCGCAAAAGTCCGACCGTTTATCTTTTCAGTTTTAATTAGGTGATAAATCAATGTATAAGTCCAATTACGCAAGGCTTAAAAGAAGGTTTTGAGCACTTTCCTAGAGATGCGTCATCACCACTCACCAATCATAATAGCCAAGCATACAATGAGAGTTTTGCTCTCCCAAAACAAGTGTTAATTTTAGTCATTTTTTTGTCAACTCTGATTAGCAGTCCCGATTTTAAGTTCGGTTATCACTTGATTAGTCCACCAAACAAGTTACGCCTAACGATCAGCCCCGATTTCCTTTTAACCTAAGTTTCAAAACCAAGGGGAAGGGAGCCGAGAAAAACCGATGCAAATATTGAAATCAATGATGCATGTTCAGTTCAGGAGACTTACAGTAATCCTCGCGCTCTACATGCGAGATGCAACGCAGAATTGAAATAATATACTGATGCAAACGAGAAACCGTTCCTAGACAAGCAGTTCAATTAGCGAGTGATGAACAAGTTAATTTGAACTAATAGCTTTGCGGTCTAAGTACTTCTCGTTAAAAGTGATGTGTGGTCCTAAATATTACGAGCACAAGCAATAAAGATATTCTAATAAAAATGCTCTAAGAGCGGCAAGTGCAAGTCCTATTTTACGTCAAGTAACCACACGATCACGGATAGGTCAAATGTCTAGTCTGGATACAAGCGTGAGCTATCAAACAAGAGCCGTTGTAAAGAGCAAATTACCTAAATTATTACAACACAATAATTACAAAAATGAAAAAAATCTCGAAAATAAATTCAAATTTTCTTGCTCTTCAGCAATCGGCACGTGTCACGTTCGTCGATCTCCGATGCATTTCAAGTTCACCGGGTCTTCGGAAGGAAAAAGAAATTTATATTAGAGAGATAAACAACAATATATATACAAAAATTAGCAGAGAAATAATTGAGAAAAAAATGAAATAAATACAAGGTGGCTCGAGGGTCAAACTACATGAGTGAGAGAAAAACAAAATCTAATTTTTCTAAATTAATCCCTAAGCCGTTTGCATCCCCGGCAACGGCGCCATCTGATCGATCCGCTGAGCACTTGAATTAATTTGTGTTCGTTGTAATAGGGGTACTTAGCGAATCGTTCAGAACCGAGAGAAGATCTCCGCAAAGAGTGTCTCGGCTTGAATTTATATATCGGGCAAGTTCGGGGTCGAACACAGGAAGACAACGGAACAACTTCAGATTAATTTGGAAAACTTAGGTCTACATTTTCACGCGGATTTTTTTTATATTTTTTTATGCAAAAAGAATGTGAAATGCACAATACAGGTAAATTAAGTTAATAGGAAAAGACACAACTTAGCTAAATTGATTTTAATAGAAAATCAGTTCAATTTAGCCAAATTATATTTTTCTTAGAAACCTAATTCAATGATGAATGCAGAACATATTTTTTTGGAATTTTACGGGATAAATGCAACAATGAAAAATACAGACTTTTATGGGTTTTTATGCAATTTTTCACTCAAACAGTATGTAAAAATGATGAAAATTTTACAAAAATATAAACATGATTCAAGGAGTCTACAGTAATATTTTTGGAATTTTTCGAGAAAATGTGATTTTTTATGGATTTTTTAGTAAAAACAAACTGACGACAAGTAACTAATTCCTAATAAATCCACAATATCAAATTAGCCAGAGTGTGAATTATCTCAAAAAGATATTTATAGAGGCAATCCAGGAGTTGAAATTTTGCAAAAATAATGCTTGTGGATTTAATTAAAAATCAATTAATGAAATCACTCTATAATTTATTTAAGGCACAGGATAACTCCAATTAAGATGAAATTTGGACAGTAATTCAATCACATTTCAAGACATCAATTCTGATTTTTTTGGAATTTTTGCAGTAACCGTGAATCAGATATAAATTTAAGAGATTAAAGTGGGTAAAATATGCAAAATTGGACTTGAACAATTTTAGTTAATTAACCAGAGATCACAAAAATCCAAATAAATATGAAAATGGTATACAATTAGTTGCTCAACATCACGCTATTTTTCATTGAATAAACTGATGCGAAATTGACGTCCAATTTAACATGGAAACATAGGGTTATTTGTGCAAACAGAATTAAACTTCAACAGAACAAAACATGCATGAGGACTTGTTTGTAATTACAGAAAACTTAACGGAACAGAATGCAATTTTCACATAATAAAGAAAATGAAAGAAGAAAGATGGCAACCTTCTCCTTCGATGTAGGTGTTAGGGCACGACGGCGGCGGGGGCGAAGAGCGGCGGCGGTTGGTGGTGCAGGATGCGGGCAGGGGGGGTCCGCGACGGGGGCGCGCGCGTGGTCGCGTGATGGAGGCGCGGAGGAGGCGAGACGGCGAGCGGTTGGTGGCGGAGGTCGGCGAGGCTGGAGGAGGCGCAGGACGCGGCTGCTGCGTGCTGCAGCGGTGGGCCACCACGGGTGGAGGCGCGGCCGTGCGCGGTGGGGAGGCGTTGGACGCGCGAATCGGGCTGGCAAGGAAGCGAGACTGACGGTGCCACCGATGGTGCAGGGGGGCGGCGACGTGGGCTGATGCTTCCCTGTACTTTTTATTTTTTATTTTTATTTTTTTTTTTTGATTTTTTTGTGTGATTTTTTTTTGTTTTAATTTTTTTAAATTTTTTTAAACAGGAAACAAATATGTATAAATAAAAAAGGGGAAAAAGGTGGTAGAGGGGAATGATGAAGAAGATGAAGATGGTGATGATGGTGATGGTATGAAGTGAAAATGAGGATGATATGGTGGTGATGATGATGAAAATGATATGATGATGAGACAACAAGGAAATAAAATATTAGATAAAATAAAATGAGAAATAAGAGGAAATACTTACATGAATCTTCGCCGGATTTGCAGAGCAGCTACGCTGGACTCCTGTCGTCGCCTCGATCCATTTGGCAAAATAAAAATCGAAGAAGCTATGCGAGCTTGATGAGAAGCTCGTGATGCGGGGATGGTGGTCATCGTGGATCTCGCCTGAAGGAGGTCATCGCTTGAGGAGGATGCTTAACTGCGGTCACCAACAAAACACTCCAAACTCTTTCCTTTTTCTATTAGAATGGCGGATGCCAAAAATGTGGATGGGAAGATGAATAAAAAGAGAAGGGAAAGGGAGGTTAGAAAGATGGTGGAATTGAATGGAGGTTAGATGAAGAATGTGGAGTTGAATGGGAGGTTAGATGAAGAATATGGGTGGAATGGAAGTTGGTATTAAAATAAAAGGAAGAGGGAAGTTAGTGTAGAGAAAGGAAAAAATAAAAGGAAATAAAAGAGAAAAAGTTGGCTACTAAAATACAATAAAAGAAAAAAAAGAAAAAGAGTGGAGAATTTACAAAAGTAAGCCCACAATATGTACATTTTTTACTTTTCTAATTTTAATTTTTTGTATTTTTAATAAAAGACATTTACAACATAAAAATAAAATAAAATACTAGAAATAAAATACAACACAAAAATATTTTTTTGATTTTTAGTGATTAAGAAAAAGGAAATAAAAATGAAGAAAGAATGAATATTTACATTTTATACAATGTACACTTTGGTCCCAAAATCTATATTTCACAAACGGGCTCCGATTTTAATGAAACCACTTTCACTGGATAGATAATTTTCTAATTTAAATTTTAAAAGTGAGTTTGGTGAATTTGGAGTTCATACGGAGCGAGAATTTGGTCGGGAAGTTGGACTTTACGGCTTTTTATCTTTGGGATCTAGGCGTATTTATTTGAGGTGAAATTTGTTTTATATTTTTATATTTTTATATAATTTTTATGAACAAGTCAGAGAAAGAATTAGCCAAAAAGGAGTTGAAATGAATTTATTAAAAATACATGAAGTTTTAGGCTATTTACAGGTGAGAAACTCTTTTATTTTGCAGCTTTTTATTGTTAATTTATTTTGTACAAGACAATATACAATAATTAGTGTATTTTATTTACAAGAAACATTTTGTTAATTTATTGATTTTATGGACTGTTATTTGGTATTTTACTTGGTGATTTCGCTAAGATTAATATATTGAGATGATGAATCGCGGATTCATCAACGTCTTCGATTGATCCTACGTCGTCCGATCGCTTTGCAGCAGAAGATCAAAACCGTACGTCAACGATTGTCTCCACACGTGCCACGTACCCCCGCAAGGGTATATTTCATAGTCCTTCCCTGCATTTTTCTCTATTTAATTTCAGTCCATCAATTAAATAGTGTAGTTAAATACATTTACAGTTTGGACCTCGAGATTTGAATATTTGTATTTTAGTCCCTCCGAATCTGAAGCACGTGTATGCTCACGTGATCTTTGGGATATTTGCATGTTTTGTCTTGGACTCATTTGTGGTTATTGAATGAATGTTAACTTCTTAGGAATTGCATTTATACCCATGTGTGTTCAGTTCCGAGCATGTGTGTGAATTAATTGGGATTTTGCAATATCGACCATGAGCTTTCATACAGTGTTGTCTAATTAGTCCAGAAACTTAAAATAATTGCTAATACATCCATGTGAACTGTGTTTATTTACATGTGTTTTGGACTTAATCAATATTAAGTTAATTCAAAAAATACATAAAAATTACCATTGGCTCCTATTAGTGTGTAATATTTACTGTAATTTTATTGGATTGATTTATTTGCATTTTCTATTTTTAAAAATTCAAAAACCCCCTAAAAAGAGCCCTGTTTGTCTTAGAAATTTTACAAAAATTCGAAAAATGCTTTCAAAAATTCTGCAAAAAATTCTCTTTGTGCATTTTTGCTTGTTGTCCCTCCAGTTTTACTTTTTTTTGAAAATTTATAAAAACCTTAAAAATTACAAAATAACCAAAATCTTATAAAAATCATATAGAATCAAAGAAAATTCCAAAAATTCCATTTCCAAATCCTATTTGTAGCTTGTTATCTCTATTTATCATAAAAATGCTAATCAAGACCTTAGGGCACTTTAGATATTTTAATTTGCAATTTGGTCCTGACTGTGCACTGTTTCAATTTTTAGCCTTTTTTATTTTTATTAAAATCATAAAAACACTTGAAATTTACCAAAAACACTTTAAAAATCAGAAAACCAAAAATATTTTTAATCAGAAAACCAAAAATATTTTTACTTTAATTTTCTGACTATTTTTTGCTATTTAGAAAAATCCAAAAAGTCAAAAACACTTTAAAAATCAGAAAACCAAAAATATTTTTAATCAGAAAACCAAAAATATTTTAACTTTAATTTTCTGACTATTTTTGCTATTTAGAAAAATCCAAAAAGTCCGTTGTGTTTGCTTTCTTTTGTTTTTGTGCTCGTGTGTTTTATTAAAAATTAAATATACATATATATATATAAATTAAAAACCACTAAAATTTGTTTTATCTTGGGAAATTTGACTACTTGTATTCTTTTCATGCTCCTTGTATTCGACCCTGGTGGCTATATCATGTAAATAAATTAGTGAACCGCTTACATGCTTTGATAGTTTGATTTATCTTTCTAGAGTGGTTTCATTTTCTTGTTGAGTGATCGGGTTGATTGAGGGCAACGACACTTTTCCATGAGACCAATGAACTCCCGATGAATACTGCAAATCCAGATGTAGACTTCTTATCTTTTGAACATCCAGCATAGTTAGCATATGCACATGCCATAACAGCACGAGATGACTTTTTGCTAAATAGCAACCTTGTAATGGAAAAGATTTTCTCCAGATACCTTAGGATCATGGGGATTGCATCCATATGAGCTTGTCGTGGTTACTCCATAAACTAGTTGACTTTGCTCAATGCAACGGATATATTTTGCCTGATAATAGTCACATAAAGAAGCTTTTAAACGAGCTTTATCTATTTTCTCTTGTCCATGTCATCCGTATCATCATTATAGAGCTCGAAGATGGGATCCATATATGTAGAGGCAGGCATGCAACATGCATTCCAACCTCTAGAAGGAGAACACTAACGTACTTCCTCTGAGTCATCATAAGGCCTCGTTGATTCCTGTCAAATACAAGCCCAAGGAAGCATCATAGTTCGTCAACTTTCGTGGTGACAAAATGTCATCCAAAGAACCCCTTAGCCCCACCGATCCCCTATAAATCATCCCATGTAACAATAATGTCATCAACATAGATTTTACTGACAGCAATACCTCGTGATGTCATGTATATAAAGAGTAAGTGACCGACAGTTGATCTCTTGAAGCCATGTTGCTCTATCAGATCAGAGAGCTTCTAGAGCCATGCTTTGGGACTCTGCTTCAACAAGAACAAAGCCTTTTCCCACATTAAGTAGGGTCGGCTACATGGATTCTTTGCCTCCATTCAAATCTATCTTAGGTCATTCTCGATCTTAGATCCAAAAACCTAAGATCCCTTCAGGTAGTCTCATTCATGGATCGAAATATCCCAATATATCATCGATAAATCGATGGTATATCCATATCAACAAGTTAAGGATACCGACATTACCATGGATAACGGTATTGTTCGATATCAAGCGATATCTCAATGATATATCATCTGATACCCATTGATATTGATGAAATTTTAAGTATTTAGTGCAAACTTTCTATCATTTTGAATTATATCATTGGTATCATGTTAATATTAGTGCTTTATCATCGATATCAACTACGTTAGTTGACATCCATGCTTGTTTATAAGGAAAGAAGCTTGGAAGGTACTTTATTTACTCGTTAAGCTTTAAAAGTTGATTTATTGAGATTTTCTAACCGCTCTCCATATAAACACATTTGAAAACAAATCAAATAGGAATAAACAACCAAATTATGATTTGTAGCATGGTTCAAAATATCATAGTATATCGGCGATATATTGATATTGCTAGAGGGAGGGTTTCGATATTCGGGTGTATATTGAGTTCCAGAATATCGTCCAATATCTCGCGAGATATCGACGAAATATCAGGAATCCATCTCATATGAGTCAAAAAATGAAGATTTCGGTACAATTTTTCCTAGAGATTGGTCGATATCAACCATACCATCGATATGGTGTCAGTATTTCTCAATATCACCCATTTTTTATTTCTTATTTTTCGTCTATTTGTTGGGGATTTTGCTTTCGTATCTATTCATGGCATTAAAACACATTATGATTTATTTTTTTTCAGACTGGAGGGCTTGAACGAGGGGCTTCACCTCCTTTTGCTATGGAGATGAAACAAATCAAGGAATGACTGCATATGTGTGTGTTATTATGATCATTAGCTTATTCCTACGACTTGTAATATATCTTGGCATTTTGTTCATATATAATAGGGATTTTTACCCGGCAGACCCTATAATCTTTTCTAATTACCTCTACGACCTTTGAAACATCGTAATTCCTCCCCCGCCCCTGTAAACTTGCTAACCCTTACTCTACAGACCATGTGGTTAACCCTCGTTCATTTACCGTTTAAATTAACCAGATTCTGTTATGTTCTTTTATACTATACCCATTTTGTTTATCAAATTTACTTTGAGTGCCACTCCATCATAGGAGCTGATCCCCCCTGCGTCGTCCCCCCCCCCCCCCGTCAGCGCCAAGCTTTGAGCCTCGCCACCGCTACCGCCGAGGAGCCTCGCGAACAGCTCCTCCATCCCTGCTCTACCCCCGACCGCCGAGGAGCCCCGTGCCCAGCTCCTTCCCTCCTCCCCTGCTCGAATAGCCCGTAGGAACCCACCGCCCAGGTCCCTGCTCCCTGCTCTTCCCCTGCCGATGGAGGCCCCCCACCCCAGGTCGCTGCTCCCTGCCGATGGAGTCCCCCCCTGCCGACGGGTCTCCGCCTGCAACGCCCCCAGCCCCCGTCTCCGCCTGAACCTCCCAACCCCCGTCTCCGCGTGAACCCACACCCCCCTCCCCCAACCCTCTTCCTCAGGTCTCCGCCTGCAACGTCCCCCCCCCAACCCTCTTCCTCGGGTCTCCGCCTGCGTCACAGATGGTTGCTTCCGCCGCCGCACCTTCAGGGTCGTGTGCAATACCACCTTCAACCCACCCCGCCTCTTCAGCGGCGGCATCCAGATAGCCAGCATTGACGTCGCGCGTGGCGAAGCCCGAGGCTTGTTGACCATGTCCAGTTTGTGCTTCGACCCCCAACCCTCTTCCTCGGGTCTCCGCCTGCAACGCCCCCCCCCCCCCAAACCCCCATCTCCTCCTGAGATGCTCACTGCCCCCCACCCCCACCCCCCCCCACCCCCCGCCGCCGATGGAGTCCCCCCTGTTGGAAACCCCTAGTCCCCCCCCCCCCCCGTCGCCGCTGTTCTCCGATGGAGCCCCCTCCGCCGCTGTTCCCTGCGCCGCCCACGCCCAGCCTTCAAGCTCCCTACTTTTTCCTATTCTTTTTTTTATTATTTTGACTAATCCTAACCGTTGGATGGTAAATTGGTTAAGTTAACTTAGGACTAACCCAAGTAATTGACTCAAATATAGTTAAAATTGACGGCAGGGTTTGTTGGGTAAGACGGAGCAAGTTTACGAGGTCAGGGGAGGAATTACGATGTTTCAAAGGTCGTAGAGGTAATTGGAAAAGATTATAGGATCAGCCGGGTAAAAATCCCTATATAATATGTGATATGATGTAAGGTTAATGTCTTAAATATATCTTTTTGATGTGACTAGTTATTGTTTGAATTTCATCGTTTCCTTTCTAATATCACTCTGCAGTCAATAGTCATCCGCCAGCATTGACAGTAGTGATAAGCGAGATATAATATGTATTGGTCTGGTAAATACGCATCATTCTTGCATACAAGTTTGTAATTGTATGTTGTTTATTGTTCTAAGAACTAGTATGATCTTAATTTGCAAAAAAATTGCAATTTTACTTCATTTCTGAGATTTCCACAGACATCGTCGATATATCCCTGATATATTCCTTTTCAGGTTGATCAATACAATATTGATATTTCGAACCTTGGTCTCATTCCAACACTTCTTGGGCCTTTCTCGCCCTCTCTTAGCCGGCTCAACATCCCAAAACTCGCATCTTCTAACTCCTCTTAAGGCTATAAAAAGCATTATAAAGTCTGCATATCTTCTGACACCCCCCCTCAATAGCGAACCCCGGTTGTTGCATATAGACTCCCTCTTGCAGATAGCCATACAAGAAGGCATTCTTGACATCAAGCTGGGATAGCGACTAGTCTCATACCACAGCAACAGAGATGATGATCCGAAGAGTACAATCATGAGGCATGTAAGAGAAAGCATCCTGACAATCCACTCCATAAGTCCACGTGAATCCACATGCCACAACTCTAACCTTGTAGTGATCAACATTGCCATATGATCTCTACTTCACTGTAAAGTCCCACTTGCAGCCAACCACAGAAGCCCTTGTAGAGGCAAGAACCAAGATCCACGTGCCTCGTGATTGGAGTGCAAATATCTCTTCCTCCATAGCAAGATGCCAATATCTGTCGTGTATAGCCTCCAGATATGTGTGCAGGATCGTAACAGTTATCAATCTCACCACGAACTTCTGAAAGTCCTCAAATAGACGCTCCTGATAGAGGATACGTAGCACATGTACACCTCCTCGTCCTAAGTGCAATAGTTGATAAAGACCCTTTGAATGATATGTATCATGTACCACTATCTCCTATGGAGTTGTACTCTCACTGATGTAGTTTGGAAAATCGAAGGGGAGGAGAAAGGAGAGAAGGATGTGTGATGCGTCTTGCGAGATGAGAGAGGGAATGAGATGAAAAGAGAAATCCTAAAATTTTGAGGAAAGGGGATAACGGTGGAGACACTCTCCAAAACAAAACTCAAATTCAATTAATAACATAACTTGACTCCTCTACAATGGACTCTTACCCATTTTACATAGGGAGAGGCATGTAAGAGAAAGCATCCTGACAATCCACTCCATAAGTCCACGTGAATCCACATGCCACAAGTCTAACCTTGTAGTGATTAATGTTGGAGCAATAGTAGTATGCGCCTATTGTGTTGTAACAGGGTAAATGGATCCTGGAGGAGATCCATTTACCCCATCCAGTGTTTAGTCCCACATCGTCCAACGGTGGAACTTGGAGCTCTGGAGAGGCTATATAAAGAGCCCCAGACCTCCTGTACTCATTGAGAAAAAGTAATGCATAGCATGCCCCTTTGAGGGCTTCTCCCGTGGTTTCATCCCGCTCCTCACGGAGTAGGGTTCCACGTAAAATCCCGCTTGATCTTTTCATTGTTTATCTTTATTCCATGTTTCGCTTCCGCTTCCGATTTTCTAACATGGTATCAGAGCAGGCGGCGTCAAGCCCCTTCGATGCGAGAGAGGGGTCCCGCAAGTAGGAACCCTAGCGCACTCGGCATGCCCGATTTTTTTAATAAAAAAGGGGAGGCAGAAGAGCCCAAGTGGGCTGTTATTGAGAAAAAAAAGGGGGGGCTGTGTGAAAAATAAAGGGAGTTGGCAGGATTTTTTAAAAAAAAAAGGAAGAAGGGAGAGAAAGAAAGCAGATGTTTTGTTCAAAAAAAATATATACGAAAAAAAAGGCGCGTACATTTGAAAAAGCCGTACGCGAAAAATAAAAAAAAGAAATGAAAAGCCGAAAAAAAATTTTTGAAACGGCTTAAAAAATGTTTCAAAAAAAATGAAGACAGCTTATTAAAAAAAATTGAAAAGCCGCAAGTGGTGTTTGTTTTCCCCGTTATGTTGTCTTCTCCCAACTTTGTCGATTTCTCTGTTTTCCGACAAGTATGGGAGAAAGGGGGAGTATATGTAAAGTCACAGGTTTTATATTCCAGATCCAGATTTCAGATGCCAGTCTCCAGACCAGTCAGATGATCAGACTCTACAGTTCGGTTTCAGACTCGACGATTGTCTTCCGAGTCCAGTTTCAGACACGCACAAGTGTGCGGTCATTGTCAGATGAGCATATGTTGCCATCATTTGTTCGAGGTCCCCATCATTCTTGTTGTCAGGCCAGAGTCTTCATGTGAGCCATAGGGACTCCAGAGCAGAGGACCATTCCCTTGAAGGCAAGGGTTTTCATGTGGTATCATAGGTACACCAGAGCAGTGCACCATTCTCTGAGCCAGATGGGAGAGACCCAGTTCTCCGACGAGGAGACTTCAGGCGCAGTTCAGACTCGATGGTCAGATTCCGAGTCTTCATTCGACTCACACTCCAGCCCGTTCGTCCTCCTCACCTGCACGGCATGAGAAGCAACGTCCTCGACTGCACCAATGTGCGCATTGGGTTGATATTGTCCGTAGTGTCTTGTAGCGTTGAGTTGAGTTTCTGTCTGTTTGTCCAAGCTGAGCATTGCATGCTCCAGCTTGAGGGGGAGTGTTGGAGCAATAGTAGTATGCGCCTATTGTGTTGTAACAGGGTAAATGGATCCTGGAGGAGATCCATTTACCTTTTACCCCATCCAGTGTTTAGTCCCACATCGTCCCAACGGTGGGGACTTGGAGGCTCTGGAGAGGCTATATAAAGAGCCCCAGACCTCCTGTACTCATTGAGAAAAAGTAATGCATAGCATGCCCCTTTGAGGGCTTCTCCCGTGGTTTCATCCCGCTCCTCACGGAGTAGGGTTCCACGTAAAATCTTGCTTGTTCTTTTCATTGTTATCTTTATTCCATGTTTCGCTTCCGCTTCCGATTTTCTAACAATTAACATTGCCATATGATCTCTACTTCACTGTAAAGTCCCACTTGCAGCCAACCACAGAAGCCCCTGTAGAGGCAAGAACCAAGATCCACGTGCCGCGTGATTGGAGTGCAAATATCTCTTCCTCCATAGCAAGATGCCAATATCTGTCATGTATAGCCTCCAGATATGTATGCAGGATCGTAACAGTTATCAATCTCACCACGAACTTCTGAAAGTCCTCAAATAGACGCTCCAGTGAAATATGTTCTGATAGAGGATACGTAGCACATGTACACCTCCTCGTCCTAAGTGCAATAGCTGATAACGACCCTTTGAATGATATGTATCATGTACCACTATCTCCTATGGAGTTGTACTCTCACTGATGTAGTCTGAAAATCAAAGGGGGGAGAAAGGAGAGAAGGGTGTGATGCGTCTTGCGAGATGAGAGAGGAACGAGATGAAAAGAGAAATCCTAAAATTTAAGGAAAGGGGATAACGGTGGAGACACTCTCCAAAACAAAACTCAAATTCAATTAATAACATAACTTGACCTCCTCTCCAATGGACTCTTACCCATTTTACATAGGGAGAGGTTTGGCTACAAAAATAGAAAATGAATAAAATAAAAATCAAATCAAACTGTAAGTGGCCTATAAAATGACTCTATCTAACATTATCTACTATAAAGATTGAGATTACAATCAATCTCATTATATTATAGCAAATAAAAATAACCAGCCAACCAATTTGACTAATTAAGAATGAAAACCTAATTTGATACCCAAATTCGTGATTACATGGAGATCCATGTGCGTCTTTAAATTACAACAAAACTCTACTTGACCCCTCAAATTGGCTTTGATTGCATCATTTCTCCACACCTTGAAAAATTATCTCCTGACGAATTACTTGATCTTTGATCTATCATTGGACAATTCTATCTGAAATCGTTGATTCAATCTTCCCAATTGCTTTTCAACATTACGTTTATATTTTTTTCACTTGAAGGGAGTCCCCGTAATTTACCCATTCAATTAAGTAACTCTCCCTACTATAGCTTTCTCACCTTTTTAACATTTTGGTAAAACTTTTTTTGGTGGAAGGGTTCTTTTGAAAATGCCTCAAGACAACTCAAGATCCCAAAATTGTGGATTGGATCTACTTAGAGAGAGATACCCAACCGATGCTAGGGTTTCCTCTCCCCTTAAGAAGTTGTGGCTGCGGAGGCAGGAGGGGATGGAGGACATGGGCAGTGTGGCAGCATTCCCATTGGCGCACCAGCCCCACACATGCAGAAGGTGGGTTGATGGCAAGGGAACCACTATCAGGTGCTGCGACGAAGAGGCGGGGTATGGCAACGACGGCGTCAGGGAGGTCGACAATACTAGAAGTTTTAAGGTTGCAAATGGAGATGCGGAACCGGTAGGGGTGGTCTTCTTCGAAATGTTGGATGCTAAGGGATTGGTCTTCATGGCTCGGGTCACGTGGCTGTGACATCGTTGCAGGACCCTCCTGATGTGGCTTCAGTTTGAGCGAAACAATATCGAGAACCGCTTCTTAGGCTAACGGCTATAGTGGGAAGGTATCATCGTGGTGTTAAAGTTGGAGTTGGGGAAGCGTTGGAGGTGTGTCTGCAAGGGTGGGGGTTGACAGAGGTGATAGTAGGGGTGACGCGGGGACATCTTGGTCCGTAACTTCGAATGCGGATAGATTGATGATTTCAATTTCATACTCCTGAATTTTTGTCGAAGATAGGTTATGCATCTTCTTCATCTTCTTGTACCAGAGTTGTAATAATGAGATTTTCATCTTGAATGAATATATTGTCATATTGATATTGTAAACAGATGTTACTCATAAATATCTGTTGCAGTTGAAAAACTCCTATTAATGATTCCATCCATTGTTGTATCTTCATGCTTGATAGAAGATGAATCTTGAATTTCTTCTATCGTGAATGCAAATTTTAGCTGAGATGACTCAGATCGAACTTTGTTTGTCAATACAAGATAGGATCGTCAAATAATAAGAACGATTTGGTTTCCAAGCTCTGATACCAATTGATGCAGTAAGAAAATCGAAAGGAGGGGAGAAAAAGATGACTTGCGTGCCTCACGAGATGAGAGAGGAATGAGATGGGAGAAGAAACATAAAAATATGAGGAAAAGGGGATAATGGTGGAGGCACTCTCCAAACTAAAACTCAAATTCAACTCATAAAATAAGTTAACCTCCTCTGCAATGAACAATTACCCCTTTACATAAGGAGGGGATGTGATAACAAAAGTATAAATATAATAAAATAAAAACAAATCAAACCTTAAGTAAAATAAAAATCAAATCAAACCTTAAGTGACCCCTAAAATGACTCTAATTAACGTTATCTACCATAAAGTTTGATATTACAATCAATCTCATTGTATTTGATGTAAATAAAAATAATCAACCAACTAATTTGACTAATTAAGGACGAAAAACCTTAATTTTGAAAAATACACAAATTCGTGATTGTATGGAAACCCTTGTCCTTTATATTATAACAAAATTCTACTTGGCCCTCAAATTGGGTTTATTGCATCAGATAATAATCTGAGACAAATGGTGATTTGGAGCTTACTCTTCAATTGCTCTTACGAAGGAAGCATCACGGTTGCACATTACACCCAATTTCTAAGGCAATGTCCTTGAAATTCACTCGATTGCTAGCTATAAGTAATTTGTTTAGGATTGTCGACAATACAAATCATTGTTTCCTACACTCATGCCCTTCTTTAGCCCCAATAAAAAGGAGATTGCGACTATTATATCCATTGAGGCCAAGAATAAAGTGGACCCATTTATTAGGTGCAAGATGGTTAAATCCAAGTAGATCTTCATTAAGATACACAATCTAGACAGAGCCATTGCAAGGCATAAGGTCATATTGGTTTCTAGGGAGTTAACCCAGACATACAAGGTGTTCTTTGACACTTTCTCCAGTAGCTCATTTGTCAACTCTTTAATTTCTCATTTCCATAGTCGTACACAATGATTGATCTTTACATCAGATGAATCTAATGAATAAATTCCTATATAGAGATTTTACAAGAGGTAGTACATATATGCAGCAACCATTCGGGTTTCAAGCTTCAGGATGCATATCAAAAGGTTTGTCTATTGAAGAAGGTTATTTATGTGCAGAGTTTCGGAGCCATATTGCAAAAGCTCTTTGAGGTGATGGAGATCAATAGCTTCGCCAAGTCATCATCAGATCACACTCTCTTTACCATGAGGATAAAGAGATGAAAAGTTACCATGTTGGTCCATGTCAACGACTTTGTTAGGTAGAGATGATGAGTAGTGGATCAATGATATGAAGAAGAGTCTATTTAATCACTTCGTAACCAAGATCTGATGTCTTTAATGTACTCTTTTAAGGCAAAAAGAGAGGGAAGCATGCAAAGTATACCTTACAAAAGCCGCGACCGAGGAGGGTTTTGTCATGGAAAATTACATTTTCTTTGCATAGAACGACCAGAATAAAAAAATAACCCCATTACATGAGAGCCATATCGCCCAGATGACAGCAATATAATATGGAGAAGCATCTCTGCATTGGCTCAAGATTTAGCATAAAGATGAAATTCCAAATACAAGGTCACTGCAATCGACCAATTCGATCTCCAAATCACACCGGATAACTTTGGATTTCTCGCAACCAAAAAATAGGTGATCAATGAACTCCATCGCAACATGACAGGGAGGGCACTTATCATTCTCCCATCAGCAAAGAACCTAGCCCAACAATCCCCCGTTAAGAAACACCCTTTATGCATCATCCAAAGGAAAACTCTTATACGAGATGGAACCTTCGGGTCACCGATAAATCTGCAAACTCGCACAAAGGTTCTCAAACCATCAAATCAGGAGGTTTGTCAATGTTCTTATATGCCTTCATCATAGTAAAATCATCTTCTTTCCACACCCAATGGCCCCTTCCCTCTCGAGGACCAGATTGGTGACTAAGAGCGACCTGCAGATCCATAATTCCAATACTTTTGGTCAGAAAGCATCCCATTAAAGGTTGGTACCCATGCTTCATCCGACCAAGCCTTTGACACCATGTTGTCTTGGGTTGAAGACAAAGCAAGTAAACATGGGAATCGAGATGTCAATGTTCATTCCCCCATAACGCAAAAGAGCAACCATCCCAAGACTGGTCTGAAGAGCCCAGGAAATTGTAGCATCATGGCGCATATGCCCTTCCAAAAACTGACGTGAAAAAAGATGGGCGATGCACAAGCTAGATCGAGCTTGAATGCCAAAAATTTTACGAATAAGTCTACAACAGAGATCTTCACCCGCTTTCCCAAATTCTAGCAATCCACTTCAAGAGCGGGCTTCGTTCATAGTCTCCAGGCGAGGGACAACAAATCCCCTTCTTCATGGGTAGAGAGACCATATCTTAGTCAACTAAATGGATGTCAGATGCATCTTGACCCAACTTCTCCCAAAAGAATTTCCTCATGATCATATCGAGTCAGCCTTTTCCGCTAACCTATCCGCTAAATGCGATCGAATCGGTGGAACATCTTTTTTCTCATGCCCCTTGGTATCTCAGCTATGGCAAGAGGTGAGCTCAGATTGGTGCCGTAGCGACGACTTTCAAGCTTTCTGGAACTCATCCATGCTAATCCCAACAGATCAAGAAGAGAGCGGCTATACCCCATGGCCATCCTATGGGCGGTATGGCGGGGGAGAAATGATTTGTTGTTCTCGGGTCAGCGGTTTTACAAGGAAAATGTGGGGTGTTCGCTAAACGCATGGTTGAAGGTTGGCTCCTGTAGCGTTCTGGTTGTAGTGTTGTTTTTGTTTTTCCTCCTGATCCTTTTCCCTTTTGTTTTGAATAAATAAATTTGGGGCAGACACCATCGAGTGTTTCCCCTACCTTTTAGACTTCAAAAAAAATATCGAGTCAGCAGCAATTCCAACTGGAAGAAGCCTAGATGACATAAGAGCATGACGGATGTAAAGACAGCCTTCACAACTACCAAGCAGCTCCCACAAAGAGACCAGAGAACATGGTTTCATATTTTGCGAAATGTCAATGAAATTTCGTCGAAATTTCGGTTTCGACATGGGACCGAAATTTCAAGCGAAATGCCGATATAAGAGCCTTCTTCACAAAAGGTGCTCGATTTGGGCGAAATTGGCATCGAAAATTACCCAAATTTCACGAAATTTCAAGTGAAATTTTGTTTCGACACGGTATGATACGATACCCGATATCGAAATTTAAAACCTTGCGAAGAAGCCTTCTAGCCATTAATGTACTTCTATACTGGAGGTAGCCCGTAGCAGAAAAGGGCAAATTAGTCACAAAGGAAATATATAGTTGATCTAATACATGTGAGGTCGGCATGTTATGTACATTCTAGATAAAATACGATGGTTGATAAGGGACGGTATCACAAACTATGGAAAATCTTAGCTACCTTACTATTATCAAACCTTGGCATTAACCTTGCAACTGGAAAGCTTATTAGTCCATGAGTAAGCCGATATATGCCTAATGGTTTACCAGTGTGATGTAGTGATGGTACTTAGGTACATCAAGGAAGACTAATAAAGGAGATCTTCTCTATTACATGTCCATATCCAGACATTATGGCATAATGCGATGTTGATTATGTTTAATACCTGACTTCTTGACCGATGTCTGCATTGGTTGTACATACATACAAGGCAAAATGGCAACTTGGAAGGGCAAGAAACAAACCATGTTATATCCCTCTAGTGTAGAGAGAGAATACAAGGTATTGGCCTCTGATACTGCAGATCTTCACATCTCATCTATGAGAGTAATGAAGCTCAGATGCAACAATATTTCAGTATGCATATAGTGAAGAATCTTATGTTCCATGACTGCACCAAGTATATGAAGGTTGACTACCAGACAGAGGACCTCATTTAGAGAGGTCTTCCTTATAGATCCAACATCACTTCTATTGATCAAATGACAGACACGTTCACCAAGGTACTCCCAAAAGATCCGTGCGAACATTGATGGAACAAGCTAAGGATAAAGGATAACTACACTCCAGCTTGATGGGTGTTAGTGTTTGAGCCCCCACCACCCTTGGAGGGCACTTATATAATTCTTTTGATAAATATAGAGGCTAGGGCACTCTTTTCAATATATCGCAGCATTCCAGTCAATATTTTGAGATCCATAATTCATCTCAATTCAATTATTAAAATAAAATATGAATGGATTCAAAGTACACAACAGTAACTATCAAATCCCTACTTGGAAAAAATTCCCAACTTTGGATTGCATCACAATTTCTATATGCTTAAGGCTTAAGGTAGGGCGGCAACAACATGCATGCAGTGACTCCTAGAGAGCAATGAGGATGCATCAAAAAAAAAAAGAAAAGATGTTCACTTCATATGGATGAGAGGCAGCTCCAATGAAGTAACACATCGAGGAGTAGAAGAGTTGCAAGCAACACTTTTAGGAGCAATAACAATGGCACTTTAGCTATTTAAGTGTTATTCTTAGTCCAAGGGCCATCCGATGACCACCATAGGAATGAACGATTAAATGGATATGAGTTAGTCAAACCCAAGTTGGTGAATTCAAAAGACTTGAATGATCAGCCACAACACTAACATGCAAGGAACCTAGGGCACAACATTAGTAACAAACTAATAACTAATAACAACCCAAACCTTAATTGTGAAACACATTGTACATCTATCAATATAAGCATATGGAGTGTTCAATGCAGAATTACGACATAAAAGAAATTCATATAAAGGACAAGGGAAAAAATCCAAGCATGCACTCTCAAAATCAAAGCATCCATCGTAAAAATAAGGGTCTATCTAATAAGGTACAGTGTATACCATCAAAATCCTAACATGGCATCACGCATGGACAAAATCCCCAATAGAGGTAAAAAAGAGACCAATGAATGTCGAAAGACCAAGGTCAATCAAATGGAAGTGGCCAACAATTTGCCACCCCAACCAATCATGTAAAATAATTGAAAAAAGAGAAAATTTGCTTAAGGTGGTGATAGTCTTTTTGAAAAAAAGTCTTGTAAAGAGCTTGTGTTACTTGAAAATAGGTCCATTATGGAATCAAAAACAAATAAAGGATATATAAGACGCATAACAACCAAAGCAACGGGTAGTTCTCAACAAGAGAGCAATCTCAAAACCTCAAAGGCACAAGCAGCAAGAGCTAAGAGAACTGAAGCAATAACAAACACCAGAAAGACTTATAAAAGCTGGTTTGTGTGTGTGTGTTTGAGAGACTTAAAAACAAGAGAGAAACAGCGAATCTAACAGCACGTAGTAGAACCAAGAAGGGAAAGGGTGACAAGGAAAAAAACAGCAGATTCTAAGGACAAGAAGATCCCAGAGAAGTGGAGCCACCCAAGTTTCATTAAATTGGTACGTAGTGCTCGTTCTGTCATATGATCATAAACATTAATCCAGCTTACAACAGAACATGCCATTTTTCAAATTTTAAAAACAAGCTAATAATTAGTTAATTATCTTACCATTGTTATCATTTTGATCGGAAGATAAATATCAGGCAGCATACACCGTGATCGAATATGCAAGCGGTGTGTGTATACAGCTAAAATAAACAAGTAATCGCAAGGTGCACGAGTACGCGTAATATAAAGGGTGACCCAAAGAGAAAGAGTGTCATCTTAAACCTCAAATCTTTGGCCACAAAGAGAATACAAATCCCATCGGATGGAGGACAAAGAAGAAAAGAAAAAAAATGGAATCTGAAGCAAGTAAAAAAAAGAACAGCAACAAACTATCACAGCTCACTCAAGAGAAAGAAAAGAAAGCAGCAGGAGCAGTACAGTACTATTAGTCCAAGAACATAGAACCAAGAGAAGCATTAGCAGATGTGGTCATCAAAAATCACATTTAAGTGCAGAGAGATAGATGGATTAGTGGAATAAGAAAGAGAGGAAACGGAGGATAGAACTCACCCCACCTCGCCGGACGTACCTCTCTTTACTCCGATCCCCGAAACCCTAGATGGTGTGAGCGACCGCTCCTCCGCCCTGCTACCGCGGGAGAAGAAGGTCGGACGAGGAAGGTGGCCCCGTAAACGGATCCGGGCCCAGACCCGGACCCCGACAAGTTTTTGTGCACAGTTTTTTTTAGAGAGGGGAGGGAGAAAGAGAACGGAGAACGTTATTGCACCGTTCTACAATTGGGAAGGGGAAAAGTGATGTAAATAACCAAATTTTCCTGGAAATTGCATTTGTGACCAACGAAATTGAAGGCCTAGGTTGGGCACAATTGGGCGTTTTCGAAATTGAGGGGGTAATTGAACTTAATACCAAAAATTGAAGGTAGGAAAAGATTGGGGCTTAGATAGGGTGGAGGGCCATCCTCGACCCGATCTTGACCCGACACGTAAAAGCTCGAGTCCGACCCGAATCGAATGTACAAATGGGCCGGGCCCGGATCCTTATAAGTATCATGCTCGGTCTGGACTGGTCCGAACCCGAAGTATAAATGTACTAGATCCGGACCCTCATATTTCAAAATACCGTATTCGAATCAAAACAGAGGACATGGATTTATAGTCACAATACATCCAATATTTCCTTCATCCACGATTACTAATCTTATGTCATAACAATACATCCAATATTCATGTGTTATGGATGAATTATATCTATAACAATAAATTGCAATCAAAGTGCAACTTCATGGAATCAAAATAGGTGTGGGTTGAGCCCGACCCAAACCTGAGCCCGATCCTGCGGGCCTTGGGTCGGGCCCGGGTCCTCGGTTTGCTAAAAAAACGTACCTCAACCGACCCAAGGCTCAGGGAAAATTGACGAGCTCGGGTCGGGCTTTCTCGGGTTGGGCAGGGTCGAGCCCAATGCTCCACCCTAGGCGTAGGCATACTACCTATAACTATGAAATGGAGGTTTAAGTCAAGCTAATTAGAGCTCCAACATGTCTAATAAGTAGCCTAGGAGCATCACCTAAATCAATCTAATATGGAATTTGACCCTATAAAAAGAGTGAATTGGTCGATTTGCAATAAGGAATAAGGTTTCTAAGTTGGTTAAATATGTTGGTTAGCAGTTAATCATAGTAATGGTTCATTTGATTATTGGGGTTACCCTAGGGTAACACGGTTTACCCCCCTGCATTCCTGGGTCACTCCTGGGTTGGAATTCCATCACAAATCAATGTGACATCATATCACATTCCTTATTCCAACCCTCATAACCATCCAAACAGCTACTATTCACAAGAGGTTACCCCACCCCAACCAAGCAACCGAACGAGCCCTAAGTCTAATGCATTATTAATAGTGATGCAAATATATACAGATATATCAGTATCCGCCCGTCATCGTATTTGTTTTTAGGCGGATACGGATATGGATTTTTTTGGTGGATACGGATACGAGTTTTTTTTTGCAATATGGATATGAGTTTTTATTTTTTTTTTGCAGATATGAATATGGTTACATATTTCTTGATAGATACGGATATATATCCATATTGCTTGAATCTATGTATGTATATTGTATATACATGCATCAACATGTGTGTGTATCTCCAACTATGTTACAAGATTACTTTTAATATATTGCATCTGAGATCATTTTCAAATGTGGAAGAAAAATGTAAATCTTTAAATTATTGATTCTTTATTATACAAGTTATTAATTTTAGTATAATATTATAGTTTTCTTTTTATTTTGGTGTCTTTGTAGTTTATTAATTTTGATTTATTTGGCTATTATATTCAACTTTATAAACATAATCCTACTGAATGCAAGCGTTAGATGATACATATGTAGGATAATCTGTTTCGTTTGCTAAATATGTATCTGTATCTTGATTATTCTTTCCATCTTTGTATCTGTGTTTAAGGATATGATTTGTAATTTCAATATCAGCAATGTATCTATTTTTGTATATGTATAAAGGATTTAAAATGAACCCACACCACGTGATGAATTTGATATTAGCTATTAATTTTAGCACACGCGTATATAGCACCATGAACCAACACCTTGTGATGTTTTTTACAAACTTGGGAAGGGATAGGGCGAAATAAGCCCTCTCCTCGTAAAGCTTATTCCGATCGATAAGCCCTCTCCTCGTAGAGCTTATTCGAACGGAAGGTGGAATAAGGGATGGTGGGAACAAGGGAAGGTAAATAAAGGAGTGGATAAGTCAGAATAAGGGAGATGAAAATAAGGGCTTGTTCCGATCCATAATCTCCTACCAAACATGCCCTTGTAATAGGAGATAGTCCCTCATAGTGGGAGATAGTTGAGTGGAGTATTATATGTCTTTTTGATATTTATAACATGTGATAAATGATGATGTGTCAAGAACTTCTTTCTTTTTCAAGAAGAAATTTAATTGTTAGCTTGATTTCGTACCATCGTATAAAATACCAAATGACAAGATTCATGGGTAACAATAACCTATGTATAACATAGCTACTACTCGATTTTTACCTTTAAGAATTTCTATTGTGAAGATTAGGAGTGTTCATGAGACGCGTATTCGATCCATTCATTCGTTAACCTTCCTCGACCCGTCATTACCAAGTTACAGGTTGGCTTAACCCGTTCCAACAGGTATCCATATATTGTGGGTACCCATTCAACTCGAATGGGTACCGTGTACTAATGAAATATCTCTTTCATGAAAAAATGATTCCATAAATTGTCCCAATCACTCATCTACTTACAATTATATGAATAACATGTCGTTAAATTGAGTAAATCATTTATAAATTCATTGTCATATTCTTCTATTGTTTGATAACTTTGATAAATATCTAAGATGTGATGAAACTACATGTAGAAATAAAAAATAAAGATGTGCATGAATTATAATAGGTAGCTCGCTAAAATATAGATCGATTAATTCTTGAATTTACATAACAACACTAGGTCCAATATACTAAAATACAATTAGATATATGGATAAAATTTGTCGGTGATAATCGAGTGACAAACGGTCGAGGATATAAATATCCAAAGAATTCCCTTGCTTAGAATTAAGATCGAATATGGACGAATATCATTGAAGAATGAAGAGATACTTTTTCATCATGTCTCATCCCAATTAATCATGACTGCCTCAATCAATTAGTATAGAGTCATAGATTTACCCGACCTCATTCAAATGAGTGTCCAATTCTAATGTGTACTCATTTTATTTTCACAAGTAACGAGTATCGGTGGAAATATCTCTTCTATAATAATAACTAGTAGGGAGCCAGTGCGTTGCACGAGTGTGCGAATACCCTTACCTCAGACATTGGTAAACACATTAAAAATGCAACTAATCCACTTACTTTTTAGACTGTGGAATTATTAGTGGCTTTTTAAGTTTGGCTTGGTAGTTTTAGTCACGCTAGTTTAAGCTTGATAGTGGGAAATTTACTAATTTTATGTATCAACCTCTTATATGAAGATTAGGTCATATTCGGATGAGAGGTATTAGATGTTATATGGTATTTATCTCTAAAAAAATCAAAGGAGGTATTCTCTATGTGGTGGAAAGCTTCAGATCTCAAGTATATAGAATGAGTTTTGAATTCTTGAAAAATATTATAATAGCCTATAATCGTAATTCCTTCTTCTATCTCTGATAGATGTACAGATACTTTAACTCATTCGTATCATGTATATTTAAGTGGGGTTCTCCTTTATTTTATTGAATCTAACATAATGATTGAACTCTACTTATATTTGGTTTGAAATCCACGTTGAAATTAACATATATTCAAATTAATATTATGGATCACGAGCAACAACTGAAAGAGCGTTTTTCATAGTATAACCATTAAAATTTGTTGCAACTCTTTTTGTATTATCAAAATACTTACAATCACTATCACAAAATGAGTATCAGTTGCTATTAATATATAATGACAATATTATTTGTTTTGAAATTATTGTTTATACTTGATGAATGACATATCTATTGTTATATAATTAGTGACAATGCATATAACAACACTTATCCATTGCAAATTTTCAAATTTTAGCAATGCAGGAGAGAGTATTGTGCCCCTTCTACTATTCAGAGATTGTACACTACTCAAGATCTATGTATTTTACATCAATACAATATTGTAATCATAGACCTATTGTAATTACAGGGGAATGTAATTATATGTAGCAAATTTGGCAGGGGATGACTCTATAAGAAAACCTATTACGTAACATCTAATATGCTATATAAAAAATGTCAATACAACAAATAGGGGAAGTTTTGTGATCACATGCTACTGCATTCATGTGTTTCTAATTGCACTTAAGTATTTTCTTGGTAACATAATAATATGATATATAGCACAATTTCGAAGAAAATGCAGAGCGTTTATATAATACCCGATCCTTTATTGGGGCACATCAACAAATATAACTTTCAAGACAACCGCCATTACGCAATTATTTACTTCGGTAGTACCACTTAAGTTGATAATAATAATAATATAATATAATATCTTTGCTGAACTAAACAAAATATATAATGGAAGGTATATTCGGCAATAATTAGATAGCACAATAATTTTTATTATGAAGAGAGAATATGGAGGAAAATTGAATACTACTAACATATATGTAATCAGTTGCATAAATATTACCTAATGAGTAACAATATAGGTACATCGTCGTTGATGTAGATTGGGTAAAGATGCCAGCCGCTACAATAATTGACCTAAGGAAATAGATAATCTAATATTCATTAGCATACCTTCTTTAGTTAAATTTATAACAATGAATATTATTCATTTCTTGATTGTTAAAATTTATACTGAATAATGTATTCTTTGTTGTATTCCTCGGAAGAAATAATATCACAACAGTTTTATGTTGACTTTTTCTTATAAGTTGTTAAATTATCATGATCAAGACCCCTAATCGAGAATCTTATAAAAGATCAGAAATGAAAGCGAGAAGTCAAAATGGGGGGGGGGGGGGGGGGTTCTTGGAAACACGACCGAGGTTCGGAGCGGGGGAAGAGAGGAAAACAACAAATATGCCTGTCCTAGTGGTAGAGCTCATCTCCGGAACGATTAGGCTGTTATCTGTGACGACCCTTGCCCATGATATGATCGTCGAGTCAATTCACACGTTCCAATTAGAGCTAGGAATGCGTCGGTTTGGTTTAGAGCCTGACGGTCGCCTGAGGAGCAAGAGGAAGGGCAGAGACTAGCCAGCCTCAAAACCGAAGATGGAGGCTATATATATGACAGGTCAGGTGCAGGCACCTAAGATAGTGGAAGAGAGGCAAGGGTCGCTCTTCAATAGTTAGCTCTTGACTGAGAAAAAACAAGGCATCAAAAACTGCCCAAGGCGGGGAAGAGGAGAGGCAAGACCCAGGTCGACGTGAGTGAGGTCCTTCGCTGGGGACCGAAAGGGCAGAGAGGCTAGGACTGTGTGCTGTGCTTTCCACCTAGTACTTATATGAAGCATGCGCGCAGCAGTTCTTCCATACCAACTTAGCTTCCCGGCGCTGCTATTGGCATAACAACCGGTACACAAGGGGTTGGCCCAACCCAGTCCTCTCGTACTAGGGTTGGCTCCTCGCAGTTCTCCCTTTAACACCAACGGTAGATAGGAACCGAACTGTCTCACGACGTTCTAAACCCAACTCACGTACCACTTGAATCGGCGAACAACCGAACCCTTGGGACCTTCTTCAACCCCAGGATGTGATGAGTCGACATCGAGACCTCGAATACTACTTAAAGAGTGGGGCTTGTAATTTGATGATCGGAGGATTAAGCAGAGCCTGTTTTGATCAACTGCATCTTAAATAAACTAATCAAAGTCAAATAGAATTCGGGGGGGTGGAGATGAAAAATGCATCCTTTCCTGCCCGATTGAGAGAGCCCATAGAAAGTACATAATGGAAATGTCCAACCTCAATTTCTTCTCGAATATATTCATAGGTATTATCAAGTTGCTCGATGCCGTCTGAGTCTAGTTCGTCAAGGCTGATAATTCATATATTTCTTTTGTCCTTTCTCCTATTGTAGTCAATGACGGTCGATGCATTGTCATTAACCGGCTTACTATGAGATGAGCCATATCTCAATGGCCTAACGATTCACAACCCTGACGGTACCTTAGGTCGTTGTTTACGTATTCTTCATATGTACACGAAGATATGCCATGAATTCAAAAAATAATATTCATATCTCTATTTGTAAAAAGATTATATAATTATATATGTATCTATATTGATATTTATATATAGAAGAAAATAAACACGTACCATTATCTGCATTTGTTTCCACCATATTGAAAAACTGACACAAACGCACTTTATGGATAAGATAGTTGATGGATATGAATATATTCATATTCGATTAACCTATCAAACATATACATAATACGTCATTTATACCATACAACATTATATTCTTATCATCTTTATGATAGATATATGTCTTACAATGTGTAATGTTAAACTATATATTATTTGTAAATATCGGTATCTACAGCTAAATTTTATCATTTAAGTAAGATATGAATTATACATTAAATAAATGATTAATAAAAGAATAGCATCGATAATTATATTTTGAGATTTTTACCCGGCAGATCCTATAATCTTTGTCAATTACCTCTACGACCTTTGAAATATCGTAATTCCTCCCTCGACCCCGTAAACTTGCTAACTCTTACCGTATAACCCTGCGGTTAACTCTCACCCATTTGGCTGTTAAAACTAACCGGATTCCGTGAATTCTATTTCCATAATGCCCATTTTGTTTCTTAAAATTACAAAATGGCATCCCTTCTCCCCTTCTCCTCCAAGCCTCCTCCACGACATCCCCTCCTCTCCTTCCCTGACTGGCGTCCAGAAGCTCCTCCTCGACGGAAACCTCTTCACTGGAGAGCTCCCACCGGAGCTCGGGAAGCTCTAGCAGCTCTCCAAGATGGACCTGAGCTCAAATGGCTTTGTGAGTTCCCTCCTGCCGGAACTCAGCAGGTGCAAGCTACTCACGTTCGTGGATCTCAGCCGCAAGTTGCCGTCCTGGAGCTCCCGCCGTTGTGGGTTCTCTCCCGCCGAAGCTCGCGCCTACCACCTCCCCCGGCTCAAGTCACCGTCCTGCCCCCCCCCCCCCCCCCACCACCAGGGTCCCCTGTCCTGCCGCCTGTAGCACCCCCCCCCCCCCTACCCGGATCCCCTTCCTGCCGCATGCAGCACCACCCCCCCAAAGCCACCCCCCCCCACCCGCGACGTCCCTGTCCAGCCGCCTGCAAAGCACCCACACCCCCAACCGCCTGCAAAGCACCCACAACCGCCGATGGAGTCTCCTCTCGCCGATGGAACCCCACACCCCCACATTCCGAGGCCGAAGTCCCTCCCTCCTTGTTGTTCGCTGCTTTTTTTTATTATTCTTTTGGCTAATCCTAGCCGTTGGATGGTAAATTGGTTAGATTAACTCAAGATTAACCCAAGTAATTGACTCAAATATAGTTAAAATTGACGACAGGGTTTGCTGGGTAAGACAGAGCAAGTTTACAGGGATGAGAGAGGAATTAGGATGTTTCAAAGATCGTAGAGGTAATTGGAAAAGATTTTAAGGTCTGCCGGGTTAAAATCCCTTATATTTTTTATAAACTTATCAATCTTGGAATCCATTACATGTTTTGTCATCACTTCTTCACGGATCGATTTGTTCAACAATCAGATAATTTGAGATTGCGTTGTCACATGATCTTTTTATAAATTTAATTACTATTTTATTGCATGAGTATTTAATTGAAATGTTGTAAATAATTTTGTCAATAAATTTATTATATCCGTGGATTTGCATGTTCGAGTGTCCGATACATTACGTTTTCTATTTATTGATATTTTATCATTTGTATCTATATGCAATTCAAAATGTATATATATATATATATATATATATATATGAGGAAAATGAAGTTGTCCTTTGGGGGAGCTTACTTGACTTCTCTGCTTCATTTCTCTTTTTTATTTTTTTGAAATATAAATCCATGAAAAATCATCACTATATTCATATATTATGTCATTCAAGTTTCGTGAGAAATGGAGATTCCTGCGGCCTCCATCTAGACAGTTTTTTTAACGGTCACATAATTATTGAAATCGACCCCGTCTGAATGGAGTTCGCACGAGTTTCTATTTCACATGAAATTTGAATGATAATATATATATAATAATGAAAACTCATAAAAGTATTTTTCAAAAAAAATAAAAATATAGGTAAATGGAGCGAGGAGAATAAAGTTGGCTCTCCTTGGGTGCAGATCCATTTTACCGTATATATAAATTTTCGTGTGTGTGTAAAATGGGTCTGCCCCTTAGGGGAGCTAATTTGGTTCCCCTTCTTCATTTTCTTATTTTTTTTACTTTTTTGGAAAATATTTTCGGCGGATTTTCATCATTATATCACTATATTATGTCATTCAGATTTCATGCGAAACAGAGACTTCAACGACCTCCATCCAGACGAGTCGATTTCAACAATTCTAGGAACGTCAAAAAATGATTGTCTAAATGGAGGGTGTAGGAATCTCAGTTTCTCATAAAACTTGAATGGAATAATATAGAGATATAGTGATATATTTTCATGGATTTATTTTTCAGAAAATAAGAAAATAAGAAAATATAGTGGGAGGAATCAAGTTGACTCCCTCATAGGCCATCCCCGTTTTTCCACGTATATAGGGTAATATATATACACCCATCCCAAAAAGAGAGATCGAGAAGCCTTTTGAATTCGAGAATTTCACTCAAAGGGGAGAAAGGTATCTAATGATTGGGATCGTTGAAAGAAGAGAAAAAGAGGGAGGAAGAGAGATGACGGGGACGAAAGAAAGGAAGGTGAGAAGGGAAGCTTAATCATGTAAAAATGATAATGATCGTGTTTTCAGATATTTTTTTCTTTATTTTTTGGTGGGTGTCATGAGTGCTTTGTTTGCCCCTTTCCTCTTTCCTCAACCTCATTCATTTGGAACGAGAATGGCATTCCCCCATCATGATTTCACCAACTTGTGGAATCCAAATCACACACGATAGCTACGCCTCTCTCTCTCTCTCTCTCTCTCTCTCTCTCTCCCTCCCTCTCTCTCTCTCTCCTTTTTTTCTTCTACTTTTTTTTAAAATATCGTCCAATATTTTTTTTGTATTCTGAGATGTAAATATCGCTCAAGATTTTTTTATATTTTGAGATGTACAGGGTTAAGGATGAGCATTGAGTTGAACCGACCCGATCCAACCCACAACCTGATCCATAAACCCAACCCAATTTATATCTAGCTGAGCCCGGGCCAGAAACTTGATCCATTAATTAAATGGGCTAGACTTGGGCTGACTTCGGTCCAAACTCATTAGCACAATGGCTCGACCGGCTAAGGGCCCAATAAAATGTCCCATCAATCTAGATTTGTATATTACCGTCACTCTTTATTGCATACATACATACAATTGTCCACTCTCTTTTCTCAGAACAAATTCGAGATCACGCTTTTCTCATTATCTTTGTTGTAATATCAATTTTCTTACTACGCAATGAGTATCATTATATCATTGTTCCACCTATGTGTATCTCATATAATATACTCTATTTTTTTTTCCGAATTGTTAGTTATTAATCAATGCTTCGCATACCAATAAACCTCGAATGCACATTCATCATCATTATTCCATCAATAGCAAATGAATATTTAATTGTCTATTTTCCTTCTTCATGGTCCCATCTAATTTTTTTAATGTGATGAAGTGACCTGAACCCATACTTATATTAATTGGGATGGGTTGTGGGGGTGAACGGGAGAAAAATTTCCGGACCTTGACCCGGCCCATGGTCCATTAATTTTATTGGGTCTTGCATCGGGTCATCTTAGATTCGAAAGGTACCGGTCCAATGCCCATACCTAAGGAGTTAAGGTAAGTCGGTGAAATATTAAGTGATACTATATTTATGACAAAATTTATCTAAGATAATGACTAAATTAACATCCATGTGTCATATCTTCAGTAGTGGAATTTATAGCAATGGATGATTTATGTTTCTTGATTCTTTAAATTCATAACGAATATCATATTTATTGTTATATTACCAGCAACGAATCATATGCAGTTGTTATTTGTTGACATTTTCCTGTAATCATTAGTGCATTTTTTTGATGAAAAAGTAAACGAATAACCATCGTTATATTAAACTTCGCAATTAATAGGCATTTTTGTGAATTATAAGAATAAAAGATAAATTTATGACGAATAATATTTGTTGTTATATATTTTACATCAAAAGTTATGGTGATCAATAATCAAATTATTCATTATGGTATATCATTTTTTGCTAGTGAATATTGACCATTTGATTATCTGTTCTTATAGTTAATTATTATCAATCAAATATTACAAATCGAATAAAAAAATCAATATAAATAGTTATCTTTAATTAACTTTGAATACGTCTAAGATATTTGCAAATTAAGTTTTATATTCAACTTATCTATTTATCTTTTGGGTTTTTATCAGTTGTGCCCCTCCGAGATATCGCAATATCAGTTATGCCCCTATCTTTTTGGTAATATCAGTTGTGCCCCCGACTTCTTGCCAATATTTCACTTGTGCCCCTCAGAGGGGCATAACTGATAAAAATCTTTTATCAGTTATGCCCCTCTGAGGGGCACAAGTGAAATATTGGCAAGAAGTCGGGGGCACAACTGATATTACCAAAAAGATAGGGGCATAACTGATATTGCGATATCTCGGAGGGGCACAACTGATAAAATCCCTTATCTTTTTAAGCATATACATATATTTTTATATAACTTAATGTACGTAAATTCTCTAAGTATATCTGTATATGATATTATTTTATAATCAAATTAAAGTTACCTTATTATTTATTTCATAACAATATGTTTCTAGACTTTTTATTTATTTCTAAAATTCAACCTTATGACTAATTCTCGAAACAATGTCCATTTCAATGGAAATTGTCGTTAACAGGAGTATGAAATAAACAACAATTATCCATATGAATACGAATAATTAATAACGCACCGCATGTTAATAGGATTATAATCATGCATTTCCGATTCTTATCACAATTATAATATGCACGCAGGAACAGAATCAATCATTGATACACCATATTATGGCAAAATCTCTCAAAGCCAAAACAAACAAACCAATTGCAGCAAAACAAGACAATATGGCGATTAGAGAAGAGAACGCCAAAGCGCCTATGAAGGAATGTCCTTAAGAGGATATCGTCCCCCCAATACTGATGCGTAGGGTATTGTCCTTATTAGACTAATGGAATGAGTTCTGGAAATAATCTTTTAGCCAAAAATGATGATAAATTCTGATGAATACATGATTCGTCATCTAAATGTCTTAATTTTAGCTTGAATTTATTAACAAATAACCAAATAAATGTACTTAAATCAAATAAGTTAACAAAATAATACTTACAACAAAAATAGACTAATAATGTGTATTTATCTTATAAATAAGCTCAAAAAAATCCAAAATAAAAATCACAAAAATAAAAAGCTAAAAATGCATATATATATATATATATTCACTGCAAATATCTCAAAATTCCTATATTTTTAATAAATTTGTACTAACTCCTTTTGACTTAAGTCTTCTTCTAACTTGTACATAAAAATGTATGTAAGAATACAAAAATACAAAACAATTGCCACATTGATCGAATACTTTTAGATCTTGAATCGAAAAAGCCGTAAGTCCAACTTCTCGACCGAATTCTTACTCCATATAAACTCCAATTTTATCAAACTCACTTAAAGTTTAAGATTTAAACTATCTATCTAATTGAAGTAGTTTCAGTAAAATCGAAGCTTCTTTGCAAAATGTTGGTATTGAGACCTAATTGCACTTTGTAATTATTCACTAACATTGATTTGTCATTCCATGTACATAATTAACTCATTTCTTTTATTTATTTTTATTTAGTTTCTTTATATTGTGTTCTAATAAATAACATTCAACTTAAAACTCAAAAAAATATAAAAATCATTGAAAATGGTGTGTTGTGATCTTGTATACTTTGTACATATGATGTCGTTCATGATTTTACTTCTCTTTTTCTTAATTTCCAAAAATCCCAAAAAATTAGATTTGTGTGTAATTATATATCTAGTCTTTTATCTTATTTTCTTTTGTATATAATTTTATATTAAAAACCAAATAAAATACAAAATTGCAAAAATATGTGTTTTAATTCATTAAAAGATCTACAAAAATTGTTATATATTGTATATATTTCTTATTTTGATTTAGAGTCCTTATTGAAAGTTTTAGATCTCATTTAGATCTCAAACTTTTATTTTAGTCATTTTTATTTTGAGTTTTCTTTTTATTTGTTTCATATTATTTCTTCTTTTATAGGTCATATTGACCAACCAACGCCTACGTACGTGGCACCACCTTATTCACTTGAACCTCATCACTTAACCACCTCAGCATACCCTGTCCCTTGACTCATCTTCCACCAATCAAAGCTCTACAAATGTTGACCCCGAGGTCAACTCTCCTCCTCTCCTTCGTTATCCTTATCTCTTTAGAAAAACCCAAACCCCCACTCCTCCAACTGTTGGTCACCTTCCAACCTCACCAACTGTTACTCCACGTCGTCAACGATGTCGGAGACTCTCCCCTCGCTCCAGGAATCGTTGGTCACACGAAGCATCATCCACCACTCCCCCACTCCTCGTTTTCTAACTACAACCAAACAAAAGGAGCCCCCATCTGTTATTCAGCATCCGACATTCTCCAAGATAAGAGTCTCCATCTCTTTTTGTGTGTCACCGATGACAGTGCCAACGTAGAAGGTCGAGCGACGATGAGGCTTAGGTGATATCCATGGTTCTTCGCCCACATAGCAGCATATTTCCAAGCTTGCAGCCAAGCTTCAAGATGGTGTTCGCCATACATTTTGAGGCCAAGATCGATGGAGCACCTCCGTGCTCATCACCATACAATGAACAACATGGGTAAAGTCCTTATTTCTTAGTTTTCTCTTATTTTCTTCTTTATTCAACTTCTGTGTTATTGAGCAGGATTTATCGAGGTTCCTAACGCTCGGTCTTGGAGGGCATGCAGTGTCCAACAAGTCGGATCCAACAGTCGTTGTAGCGGTCGCTCTCACGATACTCGGAACTCAAACAATA